>JAKWBI020000536.1:0-32232 GCA_022664585.2 Zalerion maritima
GGGGCGTGTCTGGGCGTAATTTTTTATAACGTTTGGTTGGTTTTTTGCTTTGTATTTTTCCATTGGCCAATAACCTTCCCCCCCCCCCCCCCCCCCCCGGTGGAGCAGTGCGTATGCATCCGTATCTCTCCAAAGTGTCGATAATTGAGGATACAACCAATCTATGTACGAACTACTAGACTAGGATGGATGCCCTCGCTCGAGGATCGACCATGGCTTTGATCAATTCATTGAACCCTGGGCCTTTCTAAAACCAAAAGTGCCTGCGAGGGCAGGTGGTCTGGCACACTCCTGGTCGTGACCTAGTAGCCCGTGTAACATTGCTATGGATCGATCGCATACCTTGCCACAGTCCTATGAATTGCCACTACTCAACTCCTAGTTCTTGAAGTCTGGCCCTACTTAGTGAAGCCGTCGCTAGTATGATGGTGGAGTGACTGGTTTCATCGTGGTGTGATACCTAGAATTGTTATCTCGCTTTGGACAATGGGTCTATCGCAACATTCCTTGTTCTCCGTCCTTGTAGACTTATTTTCCGGTTCAAAAGACCCTGTGGTATCAAACGCCTCGATGGTGGAGTTTCGTGGCCACGTATGGGGTGTTATTGAGCAACTTTCGACCCCCAGTCATTGCCTAGAGAATAGGTGAAGCAAGCAGTATTCTAGAAAATTGCCTGATCAGGACATGACAGTCAGTCGGTGTTTCAGCCTGACAATTCGCTTTGAAGGGAATGTTGGAAACTTGGCCATCATAGGAGCCGCGATATATGAGAGCTGGTCACCCAACCAAACCTGAGCTCTCAGTCCACCATGTCAAGTAAGGCGATGTCTCCCTCTTGCGAAACCATTGATGGGAAACGAGATACGGAGCTGCCTAGATTGGACAGGTAATACAAGCCAGCATCATACTTCTATAAAGTTGCCTAGTTAGTGAGTCAACAGAGATTGAGTAGGTCCGTGGCCGTATGAGCTGTAGTAGATTGAGTGTCGTCGTGCCCCGGTGGGACGGACAGAGTTGTAATGGCTGAAGACCCTCAGAGCCTCACGATAAGGCTTCAGCGGAATGACGTGTGCTAGCATATATGTGGGGGAATTACTACGCCATGCAGATAGGATATGATGGCATGGGATGGGCGAGTCAGGCTGCCCTTTTGATGCAGTCATCCAGTGTTTCGAAAAGGCCTTTGCTTCAGAACCAAGACCCCATGACCGACCTTAAGTGTGCATAGGTATCCCAATGTCTCTCTAAGTCTCCTCTTCAACTCACCCAACCCGCCGGCTAGGGCATAGAATGCTGTTTAGAGACCATGCAAGACAGGTCCGAAAACGCCTTGGTCCAATGAAACGAACCATATTTTATTCGAAGGGCGATGTTTGTTGTGTTCTTCCGTGTCGCCGAATGGCCATCCTTCTCTCCTCGGTGAGAACACGTCATTCGGCATGGTGTTTTGGTGATGGTGGAACCACAACAACAGAATGCTTCCACGATACCCATAGCACTTACGACGCGGTTGAGCGATCCTGAGCTTCCCAGTGGATGGGACATGGAACCACCATCAGTGCCAATTCCTCGTCCACTTGGGAGGATGCATGTTTGGTCACCTGAGAAATCATTGGTCGAGTAAGGCTCCGCGCTGGCTGGGACTTTCTGGAGGCCGGACTTGCAGCATGACTGCAACAGAGCAGAGCCTCATCACCCATTCACACCCAATTCACACCCCGACTGGCCGCCCACCCCCGAATTCCCGTCCACATCACTCTCGATATCCAGCAGTTGCTTCCCGTGTCTATTGCTCCGCCTCCGTCGTATCTCTAGCCACTCCGTGGTGCGAAGGCCTTCCTTCCCCGTATGTCTTTGGTGGCACCTCAATGGCGTCTCCTCGCTTTTGTATACATGGCCGTCCTGGGTTCCGTGGGCGGATAGCTGCTATGCCTCGGGTGTCGAGACCTAGCGTTGTGCTGCCGACCAGTATATTGAGCTGAATGGGAGTTTGCATGCGGGATGCCGGGAGTTGAGACGTAGCGGATGAATGTCAGCTCTGTCCTCCTTCAACAATATACCCAGAAGCGGGGAACTAGGTGCGACGGAATGTCTAGAAGACAAAAGTGAGCAGAGACACTGAGCATCATTGGTTTTTTAATGTTGTTCGATGGTGTGAGTCTTCTCGATGCTCTTCAATGCCGTGATGGAGTGGATCAGGTTCAGGAAAAATGTGTTCCGTTGTTGGAGATGACATTCCTTTTTTATAAGGTCTCGGAACCTGCCCGAGAGTCAGTTGATGGGTTAGACTCCCGAACGGCAAGACTTTGGGATGTTGACCTTGGCATCTCCGAGTGCGTATTTCCTTAGTGTTCCCATCCAGTTTCCGACGAATATGGCAAGAATTTCGGTTCGACTTTCAGGCTGAGAAGTGATTTGGCGGTTAAATCTCTCTAATCGTAGCGCAAGCTCACTCTAGTGGCCTGGGGCTCAGACCCATTGGAAGGTATAGTCCGCACCGACTTTCCGAGTTGAGCTAGAGTCGCGTCTTCTATGCTTGCTTGCTTTGTATGACGAAGATATATGTGAAATTCTAGTTTCGCGCAATCGGTCCTCCATCTTATTGTTGCCGACATATGCGCATCAAGGTCTCGGGTGGTGTCAAAATATCGCCAGAGAGGCAGGCACCGCATCACGACTGAGGTCGGTGCGCTTGTTTTACTTTTTTGGCACTTTCTTTTTTCGTCCGTCTCAGGGGGGGGGAATGGAAAGCGCTGCCCATCCCACGCATACTTGGCCATCCCACGAGTGGGGGGCCTCTAAAACAAATGCCGCGGGCTCTGAGGTACATAGGATTGCTGGAAATATCGAAATTCAAATGAATAGCAATCTCGGGTTTTTGTCGCGAACTTGCCAGGCCGGAACCGGCCACTTCAAGCTTTGCGGCCAACACGGCAAATCCCCCTCTTATGGTCTATGCGCCAGTGCTCGTCTTCCAATATCAAAACCTGGCCATTTGAATTGGGTTTGAGCCTCAAAAACATCATACAAGATCCATCTGGGACACCAACTGGTAACCGCTGCATTACCCCCCGCAGAAATGTCAGGCACGCGTCGAGTTGAGGCTGGTAGCACCTGCCAAGCAATGAACAGAACCGATAAACACTCATCAATGTCCCTTGGACTGTTCGAGGCCCTAGTAAGACTCGTACCCGTTATCCATCTCTCATCATGGATCGCCCAATCCAGAACGGCCGTCAAGTCTTATCAAGTTTTCTACTCTCAGGAGTGAGGATTCTGGCCACCTATCCCAAGATCAAAAGGAAAGTGTAAGAACGCCATACCATCAAGCCGCATTCTTTGCTTCTTCCACTGTACTCCATTACATGAACGAGCGACTTTGTCACATTCCTGACATTCCGAGGTCGTGCCAGTGGACGAGCGTAGGCCAAACAGCTACCGCCGGGATAATTGCTTGGTCTTGACCAGTTTTTGGTTTGCGGAATTGTTCAACGAGACATTTCTAACGTTGGTACCGAAGAATAGCTCCCCGGATAGCCTAATAACACTAGGAAGAAGAAACATTTTTCAGCTGCCGTATTTGGCCGTTATTCGCCAAATAGAGTCTAGACGCAGGTTCCGATCCTCCTCGCTTCTATGGCCGGCGAGCAGGATCAGACCTAGCTATCGGTATTGTGTCTCGGTGACCGCGTTGGCCAACCACACGCACGCAAATATACACGCAGAAACGAGTCCGTTTTGTGTATCCCTATGATCTCGTCGTATCTCAGGTATTTCTCACTGGGGGGGCTACAATGGGACTGGTCAACTCGGAGAGAAACTGAAAAACTCTCCAGTTCCCACTTCTTAAGAATTCCATCCAGGTCTCAAAATATTTTCCATATATTCGGCCGTTTCGTAGCATCTACTTGGTAACGGTGAATTCCCGTCCTTCTAGAGAAGGTTGTGTAACCGAGAACCCCGTCGACCTCGCCTGGACAAAGCCTGGTGCGACCAATTCGCACCGCCAGACTCGAATGTCTCATCGTCATCCAGCAATCCGCTCGAGATTTTCCTAGAGTCCGCAATACCCATTCTATCCCCACCTTCCCATCGCGGGTTCGCCTTGAAATACCCGCTTGTATTTCCACCAGGTGTCAAGCTTGACGAACGGCACTTTCATCCTGTACCCTTTGCCGGCATGGGAAACTTTGGAGATGACTTTCAGCAGGAGCTAAAGACCCAGAGTTGGTCATTGTATAGCGTCGGAATGGTCATAGTATTGCTTCGAATGTAAGTTGTCCTTATCTCGTTGTGCAATCACGATGGCCGGTATTTAACATGACTCGCTTCTCCAGTGCTGCTCGAATAAAACGTCTCGGGATACGAAACCTTCAACTAGATGACTACCTTATGCTGGCAGTGGGCTCGCTTTTCACTCTCCTGATTGTTTGCCTCAACGTAACTGCGGATGGAGGCGGCTCGAACCTTTACCCACCCGAACTCGAGGGCACTTTCACAGAATCCGAGATTCGAGCTCGGATATATGGCTCTAAAATCGTCGTCGTGTCCGAGCAGGCGATGCTCAACCTCATCTACCTCATCAAGGTGTGCATGCTCCTCATGTACACCAGACTTACTCTGGGGCTGCACACGCAGCGCCTCGTTCGGGTCCTGGGTGTCTATGTCTTCCTCGGTTGGATGAGCACTGAAATAACATTCTTCGCGGCCTGTCGCCCCTTCAAGGGATACTGGGGGATGCCGCCACCAGATCCTCAGTGCACCACTTACGAGCACTACGCCATCGTCCAGGCCGTCTTCAACATATCTTCCGACGTACTTATGCTTTTCATCCCCATGCCTCTCATCATCAAGCTCCACGCTCCGCTCCCTCAAAAGCTCGTTCTCTCTTGCATATTCAGCATGGGTCTCTTCGTCATCATCGCTGCGGCCCTTACCAAATACTTCAACCTCTCCGACCTCTGGAATTCCGAGTACATGTTGTGGTATGTGCGCGAAGCATCTGTTGCCGTGTACGTATCCAACTTGCCGCTTATTTGGCCCCTCGTCCTCGAAGTGTTCCCCGGTCTGAGGAAGTGGACCACGGGTCGGTCGATCGAGGAAGGGCCTTCGGGAGAACAGCGCCGCCACGCCACCAACGGAAGCACGGCAGGAATGAGGACGAACATTAGTAGCCACATCACTTCTGTCCCCGCCAAGACCTTTGACAGGCTGCGCAGGAAGAGAAGGAACAGCCTTGGCAGCATCGACAGCCTCGAGATGACGTATCGATACGGGGCGGGTAACGGCAGGAAGAGCGGCGATAAGAAACACAGCGGCGATGACACGAGCAGTACGGAAAATATATTCCGAGGGATCCAAGTTGAGAGGACGGTGGAGGTCCAAGAAGAGGCGGGGAGGAGGAGGAGCCCAGGCGATGATGCCGAGAAGGGGCAACTTGACTGGGGCAACATGGGCGGCCTAAATATTAACATTTCTTCAAAACACTAGGACGGTGGAAGTGGTTTGTCTCTCCTATCGATATCCTCCGGCAAAGAGCAAGACGAGCACTAACTCGATGTCCCAGTCATCGATCGTGTGTGTAATGGCGGGGCATATATGCATGCCCTTAATGTTAATGCCGGTTGGCTTAATGCTGCGGCATCTCTTTTCTTTTCCGTACAAATATTGGTACTGTATATGCTTATTTTCATGCACCAAATTTTGTAGCAGATAGTCATGCACCTAAGCCAGGAATCGAGCCTACGTGAAGGATACATGGGATCCCAGGACGTGCAATGCAATTCAAGCCAAACATTCCATCCATGAGCACATACACATCGTGTAGCAAGTGACAGGATGGTTACATGCTCTGCGTTGCGATATAATATAACTATGCTAAGAATTAAATCACCCTCCAGCACGCACGGGGGGGAAATGCTCAAGGAGCGATGAAAACGGTTCCTTCGCGATCCAAGAACACTAGGGGTATCCAAACACGTCAAAATCACACATTTCCACCGAAAAATAACATGTTGCGCCTCTTGAACTCATGTGCCAAAATCTATCCCTCGTCCCTCATTTCCTCATTTCCCACTCTTCGTTCGTTCCATTCATCACTCGTCCAACCAAGCCCAGCTGCCCGTCACCCTTCCCTGCTCCTCGTTTGCCAGCTTGGTAAACATCTTGATCGTCGTATCCAGGTCCTCGGCCTCGCACCCGACGCACCTGTCCACCACTTCCACGTCGACGGAGACCATACCTTTCCCCCCCTCGACGAAATCCCGCCGGATGCGAATCTTCTTCCCGCACAAGGGGTTGCTGTTGGGGTTGGAGCCTTCCTGCTGGGCGTCCCAGAGGAGCTTTGATACCGCTGCCACGGCGTCGTCGGAGCCGTTTTCCCACCCGCAGGCCCCGAGGCCGGGGGAGTAGTACGTGAGGTCTCCCGTGAATACGTCGGAGCTGCTCGGGAGGGGGAGGTTCGAGGGGCTGGATGAGGAAGAGAGACCAATTCCGAGACCCAGGGCTAGGGGGAGGATTAGGAAGATGACGAGAAAGACGGGGAGGAGGATGTAGAGGAGGAGGAATTTCCGGGGACGCCCGAAGTATTTGCGCCGGGGTGGGAGGAAGCGGTCGAGTGTTGGTGTGATGGAGTTTTTGATCGAGGTGAGGATGCCGCCGGCGGGAGTTGTTTTCTTGGTGGCGGTTCCGGCGCGAAGCGAGAAGGTGTGCTTGGGTCCTAGGCCAAGTCTAGAGGGTGAATATGTGCCTGCGCCTAATATGCCGGATTCCACGGCTTTGTCGTCGATCCTCTTCTCGCCATCCCCTTGATTGTTCCTGTCCTCGAAATTGGGGCTACTGCTGTCGTTTGTGCTGCGCCTGGAAGTTCCCATTCCGCCGGAGGAGCCATCTCGGGCGCTGGCGGCGGGTGGAGTGGACGGTGTGGTGGAAGCGGCGACGGCAGACATGAAGGAGTTGAGGATGGATTGTTTTCTGGACAGGGGAGGGGGTCGGACGGTACCTTCCCAGTCGGGGACCTGGTAGGTTGGTACGGGTTCTCTGGAGAGAGGGGTCCCAGCTTCGAGGTCTTTGACGCTTGGTGTTGTCATGGTTGTGGCAGTGAGCTGGGAACTGGGGAACTGGTGCCCAGTGCCGTCGGTGGCATTCAATGGAGGTGCGATGATGGGTTGGGGGAGTGTTTGGGTCTCTCAATGGGAATCGCGATCCAGCGCGATAATGAGGATTCAGTCAGAGAGTGGGCAGGTATAGAGATTGTCGTGTAACGCGATCGGGAAACGTTAAAAATCGCATGAATTGCAAGGCTTGAAAAGTGATCAATCAACAGGCTCGCGATGCGCAATGAGGCGCTGATTTTATAGTCAAGAGTTTTATTTCAAGCCTCATACAAAATGACGATGGGGCGGCGGCTAAGTAGCCCTAGCAGAGTTATACTCTAGAACGAACGACAGATAGTTGGATACCAACACACGGAAAGAAAGGGAGGAATGAAGAAATGACGATGTTTGCAATAACGATCGTGAGATGTTCTCTGACGGTAAACCAGCAGCAGTCAGCAAACAGGGTTGTTCGTTCCTTGCAGGGTTCCCGGCAAGATTGCTGCTGCCCTGCTGCCCGCCCACTAAAAAACAAACCACTTAAAAGTTAAGCATGGCCATCGTTACAGCCAATGAGCCAAAAAAAAAAAAAAAAAAAGAAGAAGAAGAAGAAAAAAAAACCCCACCATCTTGGTGTATCTATGGTGGGTCCGTCCCCTTGTTAATCAGACACAGGAGAGCTAAACTAATGTTAGCCGCTGTGTTCCTGATTTACCCATTTCAGGCAGGTCCCGACGGTATTGATGGCTGCTTTATATGAGAGTTTCCTATTGGGCGGGTTGGTTCATCGATTCTGAGATATGGATTATGCCGGCTGTTACATTTAAATGTGTAGAAGAATGAACAGCTCTGGTAAAGGGTTATTATACGGACCATTATATGTGTTCGTCTAATGTAAGACTTTCATATTAAACCTTATATGCGGTCCAAGGCTCACCACCGGAAGCCAAGTCCTAGAAACCTGGCATATATTCCACTTTATTCAGTTATTGGTAGTTTTACGTTCGTTCTGTATTGAGTCTTGTCTCATACTTCCTCCATCTCGTCGGAATTGCCGCTGGGGGCCGCCCATTGACTCTACATTAGCTAGGGCCACCAGACTTGCCCGCGCGAAGTCCGAATCCCTGGCGAGAGCTCGCTGAAGCAAACTGCCGAAGCATTTACGTTGATAGATGTAGTCAGCATTCCTCTTTGTGCTATTTGTGATTTCTTCAAGGCGAAGATCAATGGCCTGATGTATAGACCACCTGCAAGGAACATTAGAAGGAAATGGACAACAAGGAAAGGTTCACTTCAAGCCATGCCGCTAGCAATTCCAAATGCCTATACTAAATATAATACAGGTCCTTCTCGCTCTGTCATGTGTGAAGGATCATTGTGCTACCCTACCATTGAGACGGCTTCGAGATCTCAACGCAACGTGGTACCTAACAAGATCATCTGTCGCTGTACCATCCCTCGTACCTTTTTATAGTACTACTCTTAATTTCCCTCTTTGTTGGTAAGGAATAGCAGCTGTCCTCCCAAATAGTGTATGGACCCTCGCATCATGTCCACAAGTTGGCATGAAACCCACTTTTCGCCGAGTAGTATTCCCTTGCATAGCCATACTTGAAAGGGATGGAATGGTTCGTTCGTCACTGAAATTTGTCTTCCCATATAGAATGGTTATACACCCGTACCGTTTGTGTTGGTTCTTATCAAGCCACATACTTATACTCCATTCTAGTGTAGTCACAGTACTGCCTGTGATTGTGCCTGAACACGGACTAGTTGCTCTTTCTGCAGTGTATTGGATTGGTAGCTTACAGCCCACAATTGGCCTTAAGAGTCCCATTTTCCAGACTAGGACCTTGAGTTTAAGTTTCTACCTAGATATTGCGAATCAAACATCGAAATGTTGGTATAAGCCACAGAAATATAATCTCATATTTGTGTAATGCTAGGAAGCCAGGGTGGAGGCAGCCGAAGCAGTCCGACGGGTGGGAACAATATCAATACAAATATCGACAGCTGGAACCGCATCCTCCCCCCTCTTATTAGAGCTTCTTGTAGGAGCATCTCGAGGCATTTCCCAGCTAATCGGACATAGAGATGCTTGTTGGTGTGGTCGATCCTACACCCGGGGGCTCCGTGTTGAAATTTGGAAAAAGCAACAAGTGGTATGCGCGAGGGGGTCATGCTCGAAATCAAACCGGAAGATGGGAAAGGGAGCCTAGGCACGAATTTCGCGGGCCAGGCAGGTCGGTACGCGCTGAGACAACAGGTGCGGCCGGTTCTGTCCGCAAGCGTCGTGGGGTTTGCGTGCGCTGGAAAGACTGGAAACCAGGTGCTTGCGGGGCAAAGGTCTGGGCGGCTGATGCGGGTTTATTGGAGGCGCTTGCAACAGCGAGATCCATCGTGGATCAGCACCTGCTGGTACCAGATTCCAAGACTCGCTCAGTCAGGCTGCAACTGCCAGATGGGGCAAAAATGGCCTTCGAGTGGGACATCATCCTGCCAAGCGCCCTTTCCTAACCTCAAAAGCGCGTCGCAAGATGGGAAGCTAGAGCTGCGGGTCGGCTGCTGCTGCTCACAGGAGCTGGGAAGCTGGGTCCATTGAACCTTGAATCCGGGGTGGGTAGTAGCTTCCTAGCGATCCCGGGAGCTGTGACCATCCACGCCTTCAGAGACCCATCCATCCATGACCGCACATTTTTGGACATTGATATTCACCAAGGTCGATGTGAAGGGAAGGAGTCATAAACTAGCCAATTCACCCCCCTCTCCTCTCCGCGATCCCTTTATTTTTTCTTTTATCTTTTCTTTTTTTGCCTCCCTCTGAAATATTTTCTTCTCTGGTGGTTGTTTTGTTAATTCTCTTTCCTACATTCTTCTAGTCGTACAATAGCAGTATTTCGCATCCCTCACCTCATCAACATCATCGACACCCCACAAACTAATCCCCGCAATGCTTTCCACATTGCGCACAACGGCCATTCGCCAGGCCTCTCGCCAAACAGTTGCTTTCAGTGCAAGCCGTGCTGCCTCTACCTGGGCCAATGTGCCCCAAGGCCCTCCTGTCAGTACCAATTGACAATTCATAATAATTCTTGTGACCTAGGACGTCCCCTTGCTGACTAAATTTCCTTCTAGGATGTGAGTTTTGTCATAGCTTTCCTCTTGTCCGAAACTTCGTTTTGTTGACCCTAGCTCTTTCACGTTTCCTTCGCTAGGCAATCCTAGGTATGCATTAGTCCCATCTGCTGGCGAGAAGCTTAAAAAGGGGATCTCTGGACTAACGGAAGCTCTTCCACCCCGCTCCAGGTATTACTGAGGCTTTCAAGGCCGACTCTTTCGAGAAAAAGATCAACCTTGGTAGGTGGTTGCGAACCTCCTGAAACTTCCCCGCTAGGGCCAAAGGGCGTTTGTCGGGTTTGAAGATAGCATCATTGTTGGAATGTGGACTGACGGGTGTTTCCCATCTAGGTGTGGGTGCCTACCGCGACGATGCTGGCAAGCCCTACGTCCTACCATCAGTTCTTACTGCTGAGGACAAGATCATCTCCAGCCGCTTGAACAAGGAGTATGCCGGCATCACCGGTGTGCCAGAGTTCACCACTGCTGCCGCCAAGCTCGCATACGGTGCCGATAGCCCTGTCCTCGAGCGTGTTGCCATCACCCAGTCCATCTCTGGAACCGGTGCCCTGCGAATTGGTGGTGCCTTCCTCGCTCGTTTCTTCCCTGGTGTCAAGAACATCTACCTTCCCACCCCATCATGGGCCAATCACGCCGCTGTCTTCAAGGACTGCGGCCTGACGGTTGAGAAGTACCGATACTATAATAAGGATACCATTGGTTTGGATTTCGAAGGAATGGTTGCCGACATTAAGGTCGCTCCTAAGGGCAGCATCTTCCTCTTCCACGCTTGCGCACACAACCCCACTGGTATCGACCCAACCCCTGAGCAATGGAAGGAGATATCGGCTGCCACCAAGGAAGCTGGCCACTTTGCCTTCTTTGACATGGCTTATCAGGGTTTTGCTAGCGGGGACACCATCAAAGATGCCTTCGCCCTTCGCCACTTTGTTTCCGAGGGCCACAGCATTTGCTTGTCGCAGAGTTTCGCCAAGAACATGGTAAGGCCGAGAAGTTCATATGTTGATGCTCGAGGATGATGCTGAAGAGTTGATGTTAAATTTCGATAGGGTCTCTATGGCGAGCGTGTTGGCGCCTTCTCCATCCTTTGCGCTGATCCCGCCGAGAAGAAGCGCGTCGACAGCCAGATCAAGATTCTCGTCCGCCCCATGTACTCCAACCCTCCGGTCCACGGTGCTCGCATCGCCTCGACCATCATGAACACACCGGAGCTCAACAGCCAATGGCTCGGTGAGGTCAAGGCCATGGCTGACCGCATCATCACCATGCGCTCCCTCCTCAAGGACAACCTCGAGAAGCTTGGCTCCTCTCACGACTGGGGCCACATCACTAGCCAGATCGGTATGTTTGCCTACACTGGCTTGGCCCCTGAGCAGATGGATGCCCTCGCTAAGGAGCACTCCGTCTATGCCACCCGCGACGGCCGTATTTCTGTCGCTGGCATCACAACTGCCAACGTTAGTAGACTTGCTGAGGCTATCCACAAGGTCAAGGGTTAGACGAAAAGGGAAGTAAGAGAATAAAATAACCAAGAGAAGATATTTGGAACTGGGGAATCTCACTTAACAACGTCTAATGGAACGATCCATATTTCGGTCTAGATTTAGCGGCGTCCAGATCTTTGTAACCAGCTGCATACCACCAGGTCGGGACATGTGTACTTTTAAAGCTGTGCATGGTGAAAAGGATTGGTGGGAGGCATCAGGGCAACAGCACGCAAGCACTGGATAGACCTCTAGATCATAGAGTTTCCCTTGCCAATATTGTGTGCCAAGGGTTAATTAAAACCTATAGAACAAACAACTTCCATTGCAAAATATCAAGTGTGAAGAGTAAGCTTTGTGAAAGAGCTTCGAATCATTGGCAGGAAAGTATCGTGGGGTGAATATTTCCAGGAAGAAGCCGTGAAACGGGAAGACGTTGTGAGTGGTAACTTCGATGTAGGCGCTTCCGGAGAAGAAACTGCGGAGGAAGGGTTGATCGTGAGAAGCGGATCGTGAGGGCCGGTAGCCGAGGGATAGATCGGTAAGAGCGGACCCACAAGGAAACCAACCATGAATGGACCGTGAGGAGAGCTAAATAAAAATCGTGTGCAACATTCTGAACAGGTGTATAGTAAGCCAGAATGGGTGCCTGGTGAGGTAAACCACTGATAGTGGATATAAGGGGATGGATGCATCGTAAGGCGGCCCATAAGAATAACTTAGTCACCAACAGTATATATGGTACATGCATGGTACGGAGTAAAGGAAGAGTGCATGAAAGTTGACGATTCTTTTTCCTACGGATATTTGCATGCCATGAACGCCAGGGTATCTAAGGGGTATATTCTATTAAACAGAGCGACAGCAAACAATTAAAACCCCATGCGCAATGCCATGCGATGTTGTTTTACTCAATCTCACAAACACTTAACATCCAGCAGCCAGTAGGCCGACGTGTTTTACCCACATCCAAATAGCTTTACTCCTGGAATCAGGGAATCCAGCAACTTCAACCATCTCGACCTCCTTAGCCCCCCTTCAACCTATCCAGATCCGCTCCCACCTCCTCAATCTGCCTCCCCATATCCCTGTAGACCCTCGCAACCTCTTTCATGGTCCTCTCCTTCTGCTCGCGTCCCTCGACGCCGACGCCGTAGCTCGCCAGCTCCATCTCCAAAGTGCGAATGCTTTCTTCAACCCTTCCCCTGGCGTCTCTCAGATGGATGGAATATCTCTTGAGCGCCGACACGGCCTGGGGCGTGTACACCGTTTTCCGCGCACTTCCCAGCGCATGCGTCGCGGCGCTTTCGCCCAGCCGGGACTCGAGAGACATGACCTGCGCCGAAAGCTCAAGGTACCGGGACACGATGGTGTGTTTTGCGTCCAAGGATTTTGACAAAGCAACCAGGATCTTGGCGTGCAGGGCGAGGAGGGCGATTGTTTGCTGCAGGCCCGAGAGACGGGAGGTCGAGAGTTGGGATTTCAGACTTGCTAGTTGGGATGATTGGGACGAGGCGAGGGACGGGAGGGATGGTATTACGCGGTGGATGTAGGATGGGTTTGTGGAAGGAGAGACGATTCGGGAGAGCTGCGAGGATGTGGTGCGCAGCTTTGAGGAGAGCAAAGAGGAGATTTGGGGGATATGTTTCGGTAGGGTCGATAAGGGGGGGATTGTGAAGAGGAATGGGAGGTCGCTGGGTTGGATGATGATTGGTGTTGGGTTTGTGGCTCCTGGGGATGTGTTTTCGGGAGATAATATAGGCGGCAGAAGCAGGATTAGTTCCACTAGGCCATAAGGGAGGTCTTTTTGTTGTTTATCGGCCGTGGCAGGTTGTGATTGTTTGGAGGATTTTGATACTGTCGTCGAGCCGGGCCTTGCGATTGTCTTTCGCGGTTGGGGAGTTGCTTCGGGGACGATCGATGAGAGCGCGGAAACGAGGATGGATTGTTTTGTGTGTTTTAGGCGGTAGGTGTGCAGCTCCTGGGAATTCATAGTTAGCAGAGAGGCCATCTACAATCTGATTCTATAAAGATGTGATAGTTTGGTGTGAATTGGAGATTGTGGGCTAGCCCTACCTCGCGAACTGCGTCGCGCTCCTTTTGCGCGGCATCCTGCTTCGTGGAGCCATTGGGATTTAGTTTTGCGGTCGTGAGAGTTTTGTATAGTTTTGCAAAGTCTGGGTTGCTCTGGAGGACGGCTTCATCTACCGGAGGGAACATCTTGACTTGTCTCGCGTCGAAAGTGGTCTCTTGGTGGGTTGTTAACATATGTGTCTATGAACCTATTGAGATATTCGGTCCAGAAAACATGGCGGGGCAGGTTTACCAGGATGTTGATAGTCAAGCAATTACAGCTTATCGGATAGCCTTCCTTACTAATTGGCCAATTGACACCGGAGCGGGGTAACCTGCTTCCGATCCCGCATCTTGGCGCAGCTGTGGGCTCCAAAAACTTCAAGCATCCCGAGTCGTCACCACACTATCGTCCTCTAGCCTAGCTCGTCGACAGCTTCGCCAGCACTGAGTCCGGTCAATCGAACAAGACGAAGCTCGCCCAATGGTAATATCATAGCCCATATACACCGCCGTCGGTGTTATAATAGTCAAAATGTCGCGGCTCCCAATCCCACCAACCCTTCGAGGGTCCCTCCTCTCATCCACCAAAGCAGCCTCGACGTCATTCACACCTCAAAACTTACTCAGACCGTTCTCCTCCACACCGTCACTACCACGGAAGGAAGTCCCACACCCGCACCGCCTCCCGCAAAACCGCAAACCCCTGCCTCCGCCAGAAGTCGTCACCAAGCCGCCCCCCTACCCGTTCGGTCCCCGCGGCCTCTACAAACAATCCAACACCGGCCTCTACGGCCTCTCCCGCCTGCAATACGGCAACACCATCGCCGAGAAGTACGGCAACAAGTCCCGCCGCCGGTGGAAGCCCAACGTGCACCGCCGCAGGCTCTTCTCGGAGCACCTGGGCCGGTGGATCAAGACGAAGGTGACCTCCCGCGTCCTCCGGACGATCGACAAGCTCGGCGGCATCGACAACTACCTGATGGGGGACAAGTCGCGGCGGATACAGGAGCTCGGCCCCCACGGGTGGAATCTGCGGTGGATGCTCATGCGGAAGGACCGCGGCGGATACAAGATGAATAGGCAGATGACGTCGCTGCGGGTCCCCGCGAAATTCGGAGAGAGGGAGATGGAGCTGAGGGAGAAGATTGCGACCAAGAGGGCTCGGTTGGCTTTGGCTGCCGGAGAAGCCGGAGAAGCGGGTGCTATGGGTGACTTTGATTATCCAGAAGAGGATGTACACGATGATCCTGCGTTGAAGGCCGAGATGGAGCATAAGCTGGATAACGACTACGAGTTCGAGCTCGGAGACCCGAAGGAGCTGGCGGCGGAAGAAGGGAAGACTGCGAACAAGTCTTAAAGGAACTAGTTCCTCTCAAGTCCCCCGAGAAAATGTATCATAAAAGCCTACCAAGCCTGACAAGCATGGTTAGCCGATGTCTGGATTGATTTCATTTGAGACGGCTCAATGTGTACTATTCCTCACGAAAATCAAAATCAGAAAAACACAAGAAAGATGGGACTCGGCGTCATTGCCGACCAAGATGACTATATGTCATTTCTTTGCAATATGGTATAAGTTAAGAGGTTTCGATTCTTTCACAATCCAAAGACCCCGTGTCCGCCATTCAAATATGAACAAGGTAACTATCCCATGTTGCCCTCAGCGGCACTCTCTCCAGACACGAACCTCAGATCCCACCCGATTTGAGGCCCGATTTTGGGGAGCTCATCCGCAACACTTTGCACGTCCTTGTCACCTCTGCCGCTGAGACATATCACAATGTCTTGGTCGGGCTTCATCTTCTTGGCCAGCTCAATGGCACCGTAGACGCCGTGAGCAGACTCGAGGGCGGGAATAATACCCTCAAGCTGGCTAATGAGCCTGAAGCCTTCAAAGGCCTGGGCATCAGTGGCTGCAGTGAATGTAGCCCGGCCGCTCTCCTTCCAGGAGCTCAGCTCGGGTCCGACAGCTGGGTAGTCAAGACCGGCAGAGACTGAATGCGTCTCTACAATTTGGCCGTGTGTATCCTGCAGGACATACGTCTTGTTGCCATGAAGCACTCCCATTGTGCCGGCTGTCAGGGTAGCAGAGTGCTTCCCAGTCTCGACACCATCACCACCAGCTTCGATTCCATAAAGCTTGACGCTCTTGTCCTCGACAAAGGGGTAGAACATGCCGACGGCATTTGAGCCACCACCGACGCATGCGACCACTGCATCTGGAAGCTTGCCCTTTTTCTCCATCATCTGTTCCTTCGTCTCCCTGCCGATGACACTCTGGAACGTTCTGACAATGGTAGGGAAGGGGTGAGGCCCGATAGCACTGCCGATGATGTAGTGGGTGGTGTCAAGGTCGACAACCCAGGCACGCATTGCTTCATTGACAGCATCGCGAAGAGTCTTAGACCCAGCGTGTACCGGAACAACCTTAGCTCCTAGGAGCCGCATCCTGAAAACGTTGAGTGCTTGGCGACGAACATCCTCCTATGGTGAACATTAGTACCTCGACCAAACGGGAATTTTGCAGCGCTCTGACACTTACAGCACCCATGTATACAACGCACTCCAGACCGAACTTGGCGCAAACCGTCGCCGTAGCCACACCGTGTTGACCAGCGCCGGTTTCGGCAATGATTCTTGTCTTTCCAAGCTTCATAGCAAGGAGAATTTGGCCCAGCGCATTGTTGATCTTGTGTGAGCCAGTATGGTTCAGATCTTCTCTCTTGAGCCAAATGTTTGCGCCACCAGCATGCTTGGTTAAGCGCTCGGCAAGATGTAGATGGCCCGGGCGGCCCATGTAGGGATAGTACGAGCGGTATTCCTCCCAGAACGCCGTGTCATCCTTGAGCTTGTTGAATCCTGCTTCCAGCTCGGAGAGACAGTCCATCAAGCTTTCGGGTACGTACTGGCCGCCAAACTTACCAAATCTCTCTGGAAGCGTGGTGCCGTGCATGGCAGCCAGTTTCTTGACTAAATCATCATCGTCTGTTTGCGGTAGTGACGACTCTAAAACCGTTGTGTTTTCCCGATTTTCAGTACCACTTGGTTTCCTTCCAGACAGGTAAGAGCAGAACTCTTCCACGTCCTTCAGCGCCTTTGCCGAGTCGCTAGCTTTTGTCAAAGTTGTGACAATTTGAGAGCCAACAACTACTCCGTCGGCAATGGAGGCGACATCCTTGAAGTGTTCGTGGGTGCTCACACCGAAACCAACAGCACATGGCTTGTCGCCGCTGTACTTCTTGACGCGGGCTAAAAGATCCGGGAGGTTGGCGTTGAGCTTGCCTAGGGCGCCGGTGACACCCTGGCGAGATACCACATAGATGAAGGAATCTGCGAGCGAGCAGAGAATCTGCATGCGGGCATCTGACGTGGCGGGGGCAATGAGAGGGACGTATGATAAACTGAGAATGGTGTTAGACGCGAGTCATCTGTAATGGGTCTGGATGGTGTATGGTCCACAAGGCCCATGGCCCAAGATGGGTGTGAAATTCCACGTCTGATACGTACCCGCCCTTCGAGCATAGTTTGCGGAACGACACGGCCTCCTCCGGGGGAAGGTCGACGACGATGAAACCATTGACGCCAGCACTCTTGCAGTCTTCAAGCAAACGATCTTCGCCGTACTGGAGAAGAGGGTTATAGTAGCCCATCATCATGACGGGAGCACGGAGACCCTGTTTGCGCGCATCCTTGACCATCTGGAGGGTTGACTCGATGGTAACACCATGGCTCAGAGCGACCGTGTTGGAGGTTTGAATTGTCGGGCCGTCGGCGATTGGGTCGGTGAAAGGAGCGCCCAGTTCGATCACGTCTGGGGAAGTTCAATTGTTGTGTTAGCTACTCAAGCATGTTGCAGCTGTCGACTCCATAGTTATCTGTCATACCTGCGCCTCCCTTCTCCATCGCCAGGAGGACGCCCGGAGTGTCCTCAGGCTTGGGAAAGCCGGCAGTAACATAGGTGACGAGGGCAGCCTGTTTGAAGTAGCGAATGCGTCAGCAATTGACAAGCAATTGGAGGAGCCGGGGTGCGTTTGCGCTTGTCACGGCTGCTCTTTTTGAGCCATCGCAAAGACGAAGAGTCAACAGAGACGCTGCCAAATACTCACCCTCCCCTCGGCCTTGCAACGTTGGAAAGTGTGTCTTATGGCCTCCATGATGGTCGCGGTTGTCAATTCGGTTCAAAAGGTCAAGAAGGAGGTCGAAGGGAGTCCCGGGGTTATATGAAAGAAGTGAGTCACAGAGTTCAATTCCACTGCAGTTACTGTCCTCGGCAGGTCTGAAATTATTCCCACTCACAAAATATTTCCAGCCTGCGCAGTTTGCCCCACCACCTGCATGTCGATGGAACGGATGGAAGGTGCGGAGGAAGTATTCCATAGCAAGTACCTGCTAGATCTACGTGTATCATGCTATGTACTACCACTAACCCAACACTCCGACATCCCCGCCGGTAATTCTCTCTTTTTCCTTCGCTCGAATTCGTCCTAATCGGTACATTCTTGGTTTTGCCACTTACTAGATACTCGCTGATGCCGGTAAAACAGCAACCTATTGGTGATCGTCCGTTTACAGTAAGTGGGGCGATCTCTCAATATTGTACCCGTGTGGATGTGCTTGCACAAACGTTCCCCTAACAAATGCACCAAGCAACGGCCGTCCCTTACATGAACAAGCTCAATCCCCCATTGTACGTACATGTGGCCTTTAGCCTCGCCATGTACTGTACATTCAAATACCCTTAGAAATCCTCATTTTCCACTACAACAACATGGCCAATGGTTTATGCGGGGTGTTTTTTGGGGGGTTTTTTTCTTAATTTTTTTTGGCCACATCTGAGGTCCACCTGGTCGGGACTTGGTCACAGCCAGCCATGCAATCCTACTCCTTCGGTGTTCGTCCCAGCATCAGTTTTGGGGCACAGTATTTCGTATCCACAGAATGTTTCGCAACGCAGGTTTGCAGACTAGTCGGCTATGTATGTATGAAACGTATGGTACAGAGCCCCAATGCAACCCTCTAGGGATTCGAGGTTCTCCGTCGAGATACGCTTGCATGACGCTTCGTGATAATAAAACACGGGCGACGACTGAACAAATTGCACACATTCAAGTACCCCGTTGGCTGTATTTCGTTCTTTCTACTTTTTTCCGCACCACGAGTAGCAAATTCTGCTATATACCACGCTCTCTTTTGCTTACGCCTCCTCGCTTGTCCCATAAATGAACGGAAGCTCATCCTCGTTCCCAAAAGCAAGGGAGCATTCAAAGCTGGGTTTGAGAGGGTATCGGGGGTAGCTAGGGCCAAGTAAGTCTATAATAATCGTACCAGAATGTAAAATTGTCGTGCTGTGTAAAAGCAACAAAAGGAAAAACTAGGTTGTCCTGAGGTATCCAGCTCGGATCAATCGAGACTAGCCACAACAGTTCGGAATACCCTGCCAATGCAAAAAAAGAAGACCCTCTGTACATGTGCATATGTGACATCCTTGGGTCCAAATGCTACAGTATCCACCTGGAACGCCTGCTCTATAAACCAAAATGCCAGGGAGTTCGGCAGCCAGGGCCTATACTCGAGAATTAAGAGTTGCAAAAAGTCTATTGATGTACCGCCCGATGCTTATCAGTCCGGCACTGCCGGGTCCTATCGGCTGCGTGGTACGTGAATTCGCCGTCATCAGCCTCCTATAGCTTGATATCGTGCATCTGGCCGTATTGGTCGCCGTACGCATTCCTGGAGCTGCCCTGGCCCCTATAGTGCCCGGCCTTCTCGTCCTTGTACGGGTTGGAATCTTGGGTGTGAGCTCCCATGTCGGACACAGAGCGAGCTCCTTGAACACTCCGGGCGCATGGGGGCGCATGGTTGGCGTGCTCCTGCGATGTTGTCGTGACGAAGCCGGTTCCATCCTCGCCGTGATTCGGCTGCAGAATCCTGCCCGCAGCGACCACAACCCCAATTAATACAACGATGATGTACGTGAGGAGAATTCCGGTCGAGATTAGTAGCTCGGTTACGATGTTGTTCCTGATGTGGTCGGCGATCGTTTGTGCTGCTTCAGTGATCTCGTCCGTTGTAGTCGAACTAGGGCTTGCGAGAAAGGACTTGAGATCCGAGTCATCATCAATCGAGTCGGCGGCGCCGAGGGAGAAGGTGTTGTTGCTGAAGAGGGGAAAGTCAATGTGGGCATGGTCGTGAACCCAGGTGATTCCCTTCTGGATACCCTCGACTTTGACAGTCACAAGACAATAAATGACGTCTTTGATTGGCTCGTATAGGATGGTGTCCTTGAAAACCGCGTCTAGACCGTCATTCATCTCTGTCACGAAAGTATTGAGTGTGTCGTTGACAGCGTCAGTAGCATTTGTGACATAGCCAAAGACGTCATTATTGATGTCGTCGTTGAAGTCCGTGATGACGCCGTTGGCATCAGTGGCCCAGCGCACGGAAACGTCCTGAAGCTGGACAACAACGTCCTCGGCAAAATCGCCAACTTGCTCAGCAAGCTCCGGTACCTTCTTCTGGATGCCCATGAGGACGAAGTACTGGCACAGGCAGGAAAAGAAGCCGGCAATGGCCAGTGACAGGAGGAACAGCGCAGGAAGTGTTGTACCGTACGCCCAGGCCCAACGGACGAGGATCGACCTACGACCGCTGGCAATCTTCTCTCCCATCCAGATTCCAATCCTCGAGCTCGTTGGACGAGATGTGATGTAGACAACGTCGAGGGGGTTGAACCCGCTGTTGTGCACCAGTTTGGAGAGCTCCTTCTGACGCTCCCACCTGTGCTTTTCGAGAGGGATCATGGCGATCATGGCCAAAACGGCAGCGATGACCAGAGTAACGATAAAGATGAGCTTGGCATGTGTAGCAAGGTCGTAGAGGGACTCGAAGAAGTCATTGATCCTGGTGTTATCAGAACAAAACGTGAGAGCCTCCTTGTCGGCCAGAGGGAATACATCCCTATCAAAGGAATAGTTGCCCCATGCTTCCTCGATCTTCTCCTGGACAAAGTTGAACGGTATCGAGACTGCCTGCCTTGTCAAGTTGCGTACGTCTTGGAAGTCGGGGATGCTATCGTTGAGATCATCGAGGCCACTAGTAAGGCTGCTGGTGTCGATGTCGACGTTCTTGAGACCCTCAATGTCGTCCGAAAGATCTAATGACGGAATATCTGGGACGTCTCCACCAAATATACTGCCGATACCACCGGCAAGATCATTGATTACGTCGGTAAAATCATTGAGTTTGTCCTGGAAGCTGGCGACCTCGTCATCTATGCCGTTTGCAATGCTGTCGACGGCGTTGTTGAGGAGGTCAGTAGCCCCTTCAATGGCTGACTTTGCTGCGTCAAGGCCGCCGTGGATGAATGCAGATATGAGACAAACATAAGTGCCAGTGACCAAGTTAATGATGAAGAGGATGATCTCGAGGATGGCAGTGAGGATCATCTCCAAACCGCTGACCAACCCACCGACGGCATTTGTAATTCCGCTTGCGGCGAGATCATTTACTCCGAGGGACAGATAGTGAGGCATGGATGCCATGGCACTGCCTACATCCTCAACCTTGGCGCAAGCCGAGAGGGCCTTCTCCTTGGAAGTTCCGATATCGTCGTTGAGGCCAGCGAGCATGATGAGCACCCGGATGAGGACGAGAATGATCAACACCGTCCACCGGTTTATCGGAAGTTGTGACATCCTCCCCCACCAGCCAACATAAGGCGTTGCTACCTTTGTTGCCGGAGAGGTTGGGCTGTTGGGGTCGTCATAGTATGGGTCGGCATTGAGTGACCCCGGCAGGTCGGGGTATTCCTCCTCCTTTCTTTTCCGTGAAAAGAACATGGTGAGATTCTGCAAAGTAGGATTCTTAGTCTTCTGGCTGTATATAACCTTAGGTTGTCGAAGGTATGTGTGCGTAGTTGTTTATAACAGTAGTCGGATAGATGGTATGGCCGAAATGCAATCGTACACCAAAACAGTGAACGAGGACTAGTGGGTGGAAGTGGGCATGCAGAAAAAAAGAAGAAAGAAAGAAAGACCACAAGCCTTTACAAAGAAAAGGATAAAATATAAAAGCAGCGGTCTTTGAAAGGAAATCTACAATACAATAATTACTGGTGCCATTGACGCCGTGTGAATGACTGTGGGGAGCAATGAGAAGGTTATGAACAATGGGGGGGTGAGCATGGAAGATATTGTTTGCGAGTGGGCTCGACGACAATAAGAACAATGTGGTGAGTATGGGACGATGATTGTTACTTACGGCGGAAGCGCGGCCAAGCCTCGACCAAATGATGATTCCAGAATATTAGTACAGTAGTCCAATTCTTTGTTCCTCAGCCTATTGAGCAGGGCGAGTGGCCTATGAGCTGGGCGACCTTGTCGGACCTTTACGCGCGTGAGTGGATGTTAAGCGCCTGGGGTTGACTCTCGTCCAGTCGATTGCCTCAGCCAGCACTCTCCCAAACTTGCCAAAACTCAGCGGGTGCTAGTGGGCGGGAAACTGTGGATGCCTGTGGCTCTGACTTCGGAAGGGCCGCCCTTCAAATGATCCGATATATATTTGGACAACTTGGCGAAATGGGGTGAGAAAGTTTGAGGGCAGGGTGTTTTCGGTGGTGGGTTGTGGAATTTGTGGCTAGGTTGAAATTCCTCGGGACAATACCGTACCCAGAGAATTGGCGAAGAGTATTGGTTATTGTTTGGTTCTCCTATTGTCGAAACTTGCACAATGGTGGCGAGTGAATTGAGCAGGCTATTGTCTTCCAGTCTACTTGAGAGGGGAGGCAGTGGCTAATTATATCAAGTGGCACAAGTGCTACTGACAAGTAGATATATTACTGCCAGTTCAAGACTGAAGACTGCTGACTGGGATGCGCAAGGGGAACACCGTGGAGAGACAGCATTGGAAGATTGAATGTGCCCATCTTTTCTCTCTCCGGAAGGCGTCGAACGGCAGCCATATATCGCCTAGACCTCTTTGACCTCTCGCATGTTTCTCTCGCCTACTCGTGGGCAGAGTACTGGACTTTCCCAGTCCTGCTTGGGTGACGGCATTCTGAGGTGGGCAGCAGCAAGGGGAGAGCCAACCCTGGACTCTCTCTTGATGGTGGTGAGGGAATAGCTTGGATTGGGCCTTGCAGGGCTGTCTAGACCGTTCTTGTTGAAAGCGCCGTTGAGGGTTGATTGTGGCCAGGAATGGGAGTCTTGGAAGTCTTGGGAGTTGTTTCCTTTTCGCGCTCGTCATAGGTTTTGACCAGGAAGAGCAAGTCTTTGGACGAGAGGAAAGGAAGAGAGCTGAGTCCCGGCCCAATCAGACGCCCGAGAATGATTGCCAAGCCAGGGACAGACTACAGATCCCCACTCACTCGCCACAATGTGCCCCATGACATCACACCAGATTGAAGCTTAATCGGCCTGTGCGTTAATGTCGTCCAAGTCAAGGGCGCCCAGCGCGGCCCGAAATCCCACTGGCTGTTAAGCCATGTGGGCTGTGGCTGTGTCTCTCACGGCTTGGCAGGCCCCCAGGCTTTGTCTGACATAGGGAACACGAGTACAGATGAACTGCCCAATGTACATACTGTGTAGTATGTCTCCAGCTTCTGTATAAAGAAGCTCTCTGATGAATAAGCGCCCTCAATGGTTTCACGTTTCGGCTGCCTCTTTGCCGTCTGTCAAACTCATCATTGGTCTATCCAACTACCATGGGTTAGGTATCCAGCATGTTTAACCATCGTTCGGCTTTCCTAAGCACAGTCAAGATTTGTGGCACGTCTTTTGCTAACGCGGACGGGCTCAAGCACAACAATCGTAGCCCATCAACAATAGCCTCATAGCCCCGGCCGCATCCCCGACATTTTCAGGTGCCGTATAAAAGCCGCAGGCATCGCACACTCAGGTTGAACTGCCGACAGCGGGTTGGACCCGAAGCTTTCAGCCTCTCAGGCCGAGTGCCGGCGAAGTGCCATAAACAATTAACCCAGCAGGGTGAACAACTCACTGCGAGTTTACGTCGTCCACGGCCACCTGATCGCCTTGGAAGAGTGTATGATAAATTGCAGGTTTTGTGGCCGCCTATCTTAGACAGAGAATATGTCGAATTAACTCTTGTTGAGCGGATGGATCTGTTAAGGTGCAATTGTCTTGTTGGTACAATCTTTATCTATAGTGAGGACTACTAGACTTACATAGATGGAACACACTGTCACAGCCCAAGCGTTGATTGCATATTGCTCACAATGTGGTGGTGGTTGCAAAGTGATAAGGACAGCGATTAACGAATGACCTGGGGCGTGGTTTTGATACGGACCACTCATGCAGATAGGGAAATAAGGGCTCTTGTAGGGGAGTCCGCAAAGGATGGGTGGTTGAGATGGCAGTGATTTTTCAATTTTTTTTAAATGCAAATTGGCGGTGAGATAATATGTTTGGTTGGTTTTGCCCCCCCCCCAAAGAAAACATTATCGTGGGTGAAAAGGCATCGGGATGGAGTTTACATGGTATGTTTTAGCACAGAAGAAGGCACGAGGACAGGGATGTGGGGTAGCTGCATGGACCCTTGCTTGTATGCACTATGATTTCATGGGTCAGCAGCTTATGTGAGAGACTGTTTTGTGCAGTTTGCGGCAGCAAGAAGTACAGAATACAGACAGCACATACTGCTCCGTTCGATCGCAGTAGCGTGGATACTTTTTTTAAGGAGTAGGTATGGCCTAGCCTGTATAGGTATATGGGTAAAAGTTTAGATGACACGAATTCGATGGATGATAGGTGTTGGAAGCCTCCACTCCCCCTCAAGTCGGGAGTGGCACCACAAAGATGGCATTCTCTGGTTGACGCCACACATATGGCACTCTTGTCATTCTACTCTGGGCGTAGCCATTTTCTGATTTCCTGATTTCTGGATGTGGATGAATTACACTCCAACACATGCATGATTTCTGGACCGTGCCACCCACATTCATCAGGAACACCATATCAGCCAACGCGGGGCACGAACAGTGGCAGAGAGGAGTTGGTACACCTACACCCGTGGTTGGAATGGATGCCGACCATATATATATTACGTGCACCATACATAGTAAGCTCCAAAACAACAGCCAGTAGCTGCCAAAATGGGGCATTCCAGCAACGTTGTGTGAGTGGTGTGTGTTGTGTCGGGCGTATCGTACGTGATGCCGGTGGATGCCAATGTATGAGTTGTTGTAACCTCCACAACTTCTTTTCAATTTCGATAGGCTAGACTTTGCTCCTATCCGTCCACATCGCTCAGATTCCCCTGTGAGTATCTTGATGGCAATAAGCTCGAGTGCACAAGACAGAACGAGGAACGAAGGAACGAAGAACGAAGAACGAAGAACGAAGAACGAACAACGCCAATGACGGTATCTAATGATGTCCTACAGAGCAAACGAGCAAAAGAGAGGAAAAAAAGAAAAAGAAAACCCCCCTCTTGTACAGTAACATGCGACCCTAAAATCCACATTTAGGACCGAGCGTGCACAACCATGCCGCGACAGACTCTGCGGAAGCACTGGGGGATCAAGCTTCAATAGACCAATAGGGTGGTCAGCGCAAAATGGAGAAGGCAGGGAGGTGGTGAGGTGGCCCTGTGGCACTTGGAGCTGGGCCAGGTAGCGTGTACCGGTACCTTTGCGTCCTGCTAGAAACCCCTGGGAAAGCTTTTTAACGAGCAGCTGCCAGAAGGTGGACCCAGCCAGGGTACCGCAACATGTGCCAGGGCCTCTGCCCGTGCCGCTAGATTCTCTGTACTCCCTGGTGGGGACTTCATCCATGCGGCAGCGCTGCACTACGGCTAGGGGAGACGAAAAAAACAACCACCTAATTCCCCATGTCCCAAACAATTCCACCATCACCTTTTTTTCTCCCTCCCGCTCCTTTTTTCTTCTTTTTTTTTTCTTCTTCTCCTTCCTCTCCTCCTGCCGGCCGCCATCGTCATCGTCATCGTCATCATCTTCAAAAACCCTTTCAGCGGCATCCTTGCATTTGACTACACTGTCTTTTTGTTCTTGCATGTGTAGCCGCATCTGTCTCGCAAATCTTGACACATGCTCCAGTCGTGTGTCCACCGGGCTTTTGGTACCTGTCTCAGGCTACATTCAATTGATCCCTGTCGCGAATCGAGGTGTTGCTGCTGAGCTCTCCACAGCAAGAAAGAAAGAAAAAAAGTCGCCACAGATGGTCACGCAGCTGTTGCCGACCTGCGCCGGGCGCCCCTACCCAAAAGTAACCTCCAACTTGAACTTTAGACCGAGTCTGTTCATGATCTAAACTCGATCAATAAAGCAACAACTACCATTTTTCTTCTTTTTTCTCGCCAGACGCTTTCCAAAGGATTGGTCGATTTTTCCATACTCGACTTTGCAGCGGTGTTGGGAAGTAGTTTTTGCAGGTTCACCCACCGGTACAAGCAACTAACAAACATCGGCGATCGATCCCTTTTTTTTTCTGAGCTAAAAAGCTCCGAGGCGCAATGGAGAACCCAGGAATTTCGAGACAGCCACCCCAGCAGGCTCAACCGCTTCCCTTCTCGAGAAATGCGGCATCGCCTTACGCACCATCTTCATTCCAGGCACCCCCCAACTCACAAGGCCCTTATCCGCCTTCCGCTTCACATCCTCCACCCCAAAATGCCCACCCGATATACAGCGACCACCAGCGACGAACCTCCGATCCTATCCAACCGCCCCATAATTCCTACTACCCGCCGCCGCCGCGTGCTGGCCCAGGCCCCCTCCCACCCTCGACCAATGCCCAACAGCAGCAGCAACAACAACACGTACAACATCACCCTCAACCGCCGCCGCAGCATCAGCGACATCAAAGTTCATCATCAATATCATCAGTGCCGCTGTTAAACCGCGGTGCAATGCCTCCCCCGGGATCACCTCCCCAGCAGCTTCCGCAACAGGCGCCTCCACACCACTATGGCTTACCAGCACCGCGCGCCCCTCCCGTGTCGGCCGGGCCGCCTACATCACTTGCGAATGGGCGCGAACGGCCAGTTATCAACTCGTTGCCGCGAGCTCATAGTGCTGGAAGCTCAATGTCAATAGCCTCAATGCTAGGTGGGAATAGGGAGCAGCCACCGCAGCCCACGACCCAATACCCGCCTCCTGCAACTTCTTCCGGCGTGTCAGGCCCAACTTACTCGTCATCCGTACATGCATCTCCCAGGACCCAACCCTCGAACGTCGAATACGGCAATAGGTTTCGCCCGCATACCCCAGACATGATGAGGGGGTACGATCTAAGGGGAAGCAATGCAGCATCTCCCCAGCAAGGTATGCATGGCACCCCTGAAGTCCAGCGATATGGCACACCTCAAACATCGGTCTATGGAAGAGGTCCAACAGCCGCACCCCCAGACCAGTATCGCGATCAGAGAATGCAGCCTACCCCAATGCCTCCCCGACCCAGCTCGACTCAGCCGAAATCATACCAGAATACCCCGCGACAGATGATAGACTCCAGGGTACCACCAGGGCCACCGGAACACCACATGTATCGGCGAGAGGAACCACAGCTGCAATACAATCCTGAACGTCCTCCTATGGAACAATACGACGAACAGGTGATGATTATGATGGAAAGAGAGCGCCAGGAGCGCGAGATAGAGATTCGCGAGAGAGAAATGAGGGAGCGAGAGAGGCATGAACGTGCCATGTCTACGAAAGACCCATCCCGCCAACTCCTTGGCGACTTCAGGCACTCATATCAATCCGATATACGGGACCCGGCTAGAGACCAAAGAGAAATGCGGGATCCTAGGGAAGTCCGAGGCGATATGGGCGTGCCTAGTGAGATGCGCGATCCCCGGGGTTTCCCGAGAGATTTAAGAGAGCCTGTGATGCGTGATTCTCGCGATGTGCGAGATCCCCGCGAGATGAGAGACCCAAGGGACATGAGAGACCCCAGGGAAATGAGAGACCCGAGAGAAATGAGGGATCATAGAGACATCAGGGAACCTAGGGACCCCCGAGACCTACGAGAATTTCGTGATGCTCGAGATTCGATGCAGTGGAGAGGCTTCTACGAACAACGGCTACCGTACGATCCTGCAGGACCCCCTCACCCCAGGGCGCCAGAGTACGCCCCCGGAAGTGGTCCACAATTCACTCCCCACGCAGATTACTCGTACTCACAAGAGCGATACCCTCCTGCAAGTATCCCGCCTCAACAAGCTCCCACCCAGGCACGTCCCAGTCCAGGCCAGCCATACGAGTCTCCCGAACACCCTCGCATGGTGTTGCATCCTCAACAGCAACCACAGCCTCCTCAACCTACAATTCAAGAACCAGTGCCGCCACTACAAGCCTCATATGGACCCGATCATACGTATGACCGGCCCAGAGAAGAACTCCAGGCACCACCACCACCACCACCACCACAGGCTAGAAACCTCCTACACATCGAGATCAACAGAAAAGGTCGCTTGTCACCGCTTCCACAAGCTGTCCAGGGTGCTCAACCCCAAGCCCATGGTCCTTCAGGCGAACCTGTGATTAAGAATGAGTTCGGACGTATTTTCTCAGGTCTAGGAGCAGCA
The DNA here is from genome assembly GCA_022664585.2 of Zalerion maritima. Lineage (NCBI taxonomy): Eukaryota > Fungi > Ascomycota > Sordariomycetes > Lulworthiales > Lulworthiaceae > Zalerion > Zalerion maritima. The sequence continues at coordinate 28,358 of JAKWBI020000536.1, forward strand.
GTGTCCAGCCCGATCACTGCCTCAGCCCAGACACCTTTCTCGAATCCCAATTCACGACGAGATGATGATGCACAACCGGAAGCCGAACCGAAGCAACCCGCCGGGCGAGGAAAGCGACGAAAAGCCAAGGAAGATGAGCACAAAGGCGATGATGACAGCACCGGAAGGCTTACCCCCGTGAACCACCGTGCGAAACGACCGAAGACTCATCCACACAGCCATCAGCAATATGTGGTAGACTCCCCGTCGAAAGCCGCCAGGAGCCTCACCAAACTGAGCCATCATCACCATCGCCATAACACCGGCGAGCAGGCTTCGCAACTTCCGTTGGCTAAGGGAGTCCAAGGGGCTACACCCGTACCGTCACCCATTACCAAGGAATTTCCGATGACGCATCAGCATCATCTCCCGCGAGCCAAGGCCCCAGCTAGCCCCGTAATCCTTCCCAAGACCAAGAAGACCATCCTTTCCAAGGAAGTCATGGATAGTGTGGCCGACCGGCCTCGAAACCACCTGGGCGATATGCTGTATAGCGTTAAGCTCAAAACTCCCAAACATTTCAATCCGGGTCGTCCAGGCCCTTCCCGTTACGGTTTCACGACTACCCCAATACCGCTTCCCATAGACAAAATCCGCGACAATGAGAACTGTACTCTGACAGTAAAGGTCCCTCGAGTACACCTACAGAGTATCGCACTGGAGGAGATTACGAACAGGCGGGCCGTTTGGGGTACGGATGTGTATACGGACGACTCGGATATTGTGGCTGCCTGTATCCATGGCGGATGGATCCGTGGCACTTGGCCAGAGGAAGTGGACCTCGCTCTACTAGGCGTAGGGCCTGGTCCGGACCAAACTCCAGAATCCATCTCGGCACCCCCAGAACAAGGGCCAGTGCAAGTACCCAAGGACTTAGATATGCATGTTACAGTTCTCATCCTCCCTTGTCTCGAGAAGTACGCCTCCACAACCCGATACGGCGTAAAGAGCCGCCAGTGGGGCGGCCGGCACGAAAAGTGTCCTTCCACCCACGATGGCCTTAGTTTTATGGTGATATCGGTCAAGTTCACGGACGGGGCTCAGCCTCAGAGCCGCCTACGCGGCGCAGGTCGCAGGGAACGCATGCAAAAGGCTATGCAGCAAGTCAATAGGTCTAGACTATTCGACCTATCAGCGCCGACTACGAAGGTTGCGGGGAAGAGGGATGGAAGCGTAGGAGGCAAAGAGAACAGACCGATGACGAACGGAACGGCCCCGGAAGAGAATGTGGCAGTGAACAGAGAAGAAACCCAAACTGCGGTCGCGTAAAATATCTTTGATACCACCATCTTCATGTTTGATTGGATTGAAAATTTTCAAGCGCGCTATGATAGATTTTTTGGGGCCTTTTGGGCTGTGAGCAGTAGCTGGTTTGATATCATTCTTGTGTGTTTGAAAGCCCATGTATCTGGCTCTTATTGACGTATTTCGTACATACAGGAAATTGTCGTGTTGCAATCACCCGCGCTGCTGCACTGGTGAGGTTGGCATTCCTATTGCTTCTAGCCACCGTTCCCAAGTAACCCGATATGGCTCTGTGATGATGTCGATGGCTAGAGTGCTGGTCCTCCCTGTTCTATAAGCAGAGTGTTAATCTTGCCTCGTCTCGGTGAATAAGTACTAGTAGAGCGTATATCATATACTCGTCATGTCTTCAGTATCCATGCCTTCCTCACCCCGAAATAACACCCTTAAAAATCCGTCACCCGTCCATTGTAACTCCAATCGCTCTGTCCGCCCCAGCGCAAGGGTTCGTTCTTGGGACCCCCCACCTCTCCTGTCTTTGGGTTCGTGTCTCCCTCGAACTCGGGAGGGGCACCGCGGAAGACGCCGCCGGATGAGGTTTCTGTTGTTTCTTGCTCTTGCGGTTCGGCTTTGACGGTAGCGTTTTCTGATGCTGAGGATGATGCCGATGAGCCTGCGGTGGGGTCGGAGGTTGTGATGTTTATATTGCCAGTTGTAGAAGGCGACAGGTCAGCGGGCGACGGGGGAAGAATCCCAGCTTTTCGCTGGAGACGCTCGAACTCTGCTTGCTGGTCTGTCGGCAGGCGGGGAGGAGAGGGGTATACGCCGAAGGGTGGCTGTGAAGAGTAGGGGCGGATGGGGAGGTTTGTTCGGTGTCGTCGGAGGGGACGGGCGAGTATTCGGAGGGTCGACATTTTGTGAGATGTTTGAGGAATCCGAGGGTGGAGAGGTTTGAGCCGTGGGGTTGGATTTGCTGGATTGGTCTGCCTTCGGGATAGAGAGGATCGCGGGTAGCTATTTACCTTTCGTTGCCCGACTGCCCACCGGACGGTAATAAAGAATGCCTTCGGGTGAGTGGGGCGACAAATTCTAGGAATCGGAATGACGTCGAAAGCCGCGGTCCAGGTCTTGTAGCGTGATTCCGACGGTGGTAACGTCACGTGCAACTCTATTCGTCACCAACAGACTTCAGGTCACGGGTTCGTTATTTCTATGCGCCTGAGCTATTGACTTCCAGTCCTTGTATAATCCCAAGTTGAAAGCCAATAAGGGCAATACGTTTGCGGCCTGGGAATATTCACGTGTTGGTATAAGCCGTCTGAACATTCAAGGACTGGAAAGTCTTTTTGAGTTGTCCAAGACCTACCGAGTGGGAGTTTGGCCCGGTCGAAATCAAGGACATTCAAAATAGAGTATGCAAGGTGACCTTAAGAGTAAGACAGTGGTTTAGCAAACACGTGAGCGGGGTATCCAACCTCTCACTGTAATTTAACCAAATAAACTCGTGCATCTTGTGCATCTTTCACTAATCCTAACAATCACGGGACTTTTTCAGTCGACTCTTCTCCTCTGGCTCCCTCCTCTCTTCATCTCATCTCTTTCATCTTTCAAGACTCGATGGACTATCGCTTTCGCTAATTCTAGTCCCAAGGCCCCTGCTTATCCTCATTCGGAACCTGACTCCGAGTCCGATGGAAAGTTTGGCAGCGAGTCGGCGTCTTCATCCGACGAGGGGTGTGAAATGTATTTGCACAACGAAGGCGGGAGTAATCATCTCAAACTGTGGGAGTAAGTCCGGCTAAGAAGCCGAAGGTATATAGGACTTCCCCTAAGCCAGGGAAGGAAGCACTGCTTATCTTACCATCTGTGCGTGTATCTGCCTTGGTAATTAATCAGTAGTTGCCGGAACCTTGCGGGTTCTTTCCCTACATATGGCCGGCTCCTGCCACTAGAGTTCAATAACTTGGTTAGTGATTGGCAAGTGCCAATCGGAGTCTGGGACTTATTTATGTTGCGCGCTGGTCAGCACCATGTCATAACTATTCTCTTCCCGCGTTACCTCATCTTTCGACAAATTCACCTCATTTTCATGAGCAGATGTCTCATTGAAAAGCGGCTCATCCCTCCTCAACTATATACCATTACTAGGGGCGTATTCGATATTCTCAAGAAAGCGGCCCAGGATCTTTCCTCTCGCCTTAAGGTTCTAGCGAGGCCCTAACAAGCATAGCGACACGGGTTATATGCCGAGACTACCTCTAGGAAAACTACCACCTTGGTTTCCTCTCTAGCAAACATTCGTACCACTGCCACAGCCTGTCCCGAGGTATATGGTCCAGGTTGGATGATATTCAGCAGTAGCTTTGTATCTTGACCTGAAGGATTCCTCGCGGCAAGTATCTCCAGATCCAGTTGACAACATCGTAAGCCACCACGTTTCCCATACCGCGGCGCCTGGTGCTCATACGGTTCAAAACCTCTTCCAACCGTAGTGCCGCTTCATACAATAGGCCCTGGGGGGGGGGGGGGGGGGGGGGGGGGGGGGGGGGGGGGGGGGGGGGGGGGGGGGGGGGGGGGGGGGGGGGGGGGGG
>JAKWBI020000537.1:0-32182 GCA_022664585.2 Zalerion maritima
TAACCCTAACCCTAACCCTAACCCTAACCCTAACCCTAACCCTAACCCTAACCCTAACCCTAACCCTAACCCTAACCAAATGGTAAAAAATGGCGGTAAAAAATATTTAAAATAATTTTTAAAACCGGTATTTCGGGGAATGTGTTTTGATTGGTGGTAATGTGAAAAATTTAGGGAAAAAAAATAAATATAAAGGAAAATATACGGAAAAAAAAAGCGAATTATAAAAGGGTATTAAAAGTAAAAGGGAGAAAAATAAAATACCGGTAAATAAATTTAAAGGTAAATGTAGTATTATAGGCTGGAGAAAAAAAAATTATAAAATAAAAAAATAAAAATATGCCCCCCTTTTTTTTTTCCCCGGTATAGAATAATTTTATGGGATAATGGGGAAATATAATATTATAGGTTATAAAATCGATTTTAAAAATATTGCTTTAAAAGATAAAACCAAACGCGGGGAAAATAAATAAAATACGGTAAATAATAATATTATATTTAAAAATTGTTCGGTTTTAAAAATATGGATTTTTTACCTTAAATATATATTAAAAATATAATAAGGTCGATGGTGTTTTTGGGTAAATATTGTTTATTAAGTTTATTGGTTAAAAAAAAAAGTAATAATATTAAGGATAAATTATAAAGGGTAATTGGTAGGTATAGTTTTCCACCAATAATAAGGCGGCGTAAAATAAAAACACGTTTTTTATAATTAAAAAAAGAATTTTAATATTATCGATTTAAATAAAATTACTTTTATAATCCGGGATATTTATAAATACGTGCCTTATAATAAGGCCAACCTTCGATAAAAATTAATTAAACTATTATTTAAATACGGTATAATCGATTTAAATTATATTTATATTATATATTGGTGGGTTTTAAAATAAATGGTACGAGAAATAAATGCTACGTTTTATCGGTTTATAAAAAAGGGTTTTATTTCGGGTAATAATAATATTAATATGCGCGATATTTTTAAATGGATTATAGGTGGAGGTTTTTACCGGCTGCTTAGCGTTATTAAAAAAGGAGGCCAAAGGCCGCTTTAATTTTGCTTTAAAATTATAATCGGCCATTAAAACTTTAAGTATTTATGGTTTTAATTATTACCATAAAAATTATCCGACCTCGGGAATTAAAAAAAATTAAGTTTTTTAGGCTGGTAAATATTAATTATTAATAATATTATATTGGGTATTAAATATTTAAAGTAAAATAGAAAAATAAAAACGTTAATTTAAGTTTAATAGGGAATAATTTATTGCGCGTAAGAAGAATATCGGAAAAAGCTTTTAATTTTAATCTTTATATATTATATTTATATTATAACGAAAAAAGGGTTATTATTGCGTTGGCGTATAAATATTAAAAAAAAAGATTATTAATTTAATAGTGGTCCATATTTATAATAATAAGGTATTAATAATTATTATATAATGGATAAAATATAATGTGTGTTTTTTAATACTGAACTGCTTTTCGGTCGGTGAATTAAAAAATATGCGTATAATGGAAGGGGTTTATCGATATTTTATGCTTATTATTTATTATTATAATAATAAAAGCCTAATCGGGCCTTATATTTATTATATTAGATTTATTTAAGGATTGTTTAATATACGATTAATATTTTATAAATTAAAAAATAAAGAAAGGGTAAAAATAAAAGAAAATAAAATGGGATAGGGGTGTTTAAAAATTTAATATTGGGGTAACCGATATCCTGGTATATAATAATTTAAACATTTAAAATAGGTTATTATTTCCCGTAATGTGAAATATTAAAGGCGGTCGGTAAAATAATTAAAATTAAATTATTATAATATTTAATTTTATTCTTATCGATATTTTAAAAGTTTACCTTACCCTAAACGAAATAAAGTATTATTTATTTATTATTACCGCCTAATATATTTAAAGCTTTTTTATAACGCTTACCCTATTAAAGGTAATTTAATTTATTTTATTTATATTAAAGGTGCCTTTATAATTCTGCGGACAACCTTGGTGGAAGTTTCGGGCATCGTTTTATTTATTTACTAAACCTGCTTTTTTTTATTCGATAGCTTATTATATTGGGTTATTAATATTAAAAGTTTATATTTGCTCGGGTTTTTTTAATATTTACGGATTATAAAATCGCGTTCGAAAATATATAATGGGTCGATATTAATAACGGCGCGCGATACCCTTAATAAGATATTTTATTAAATATTACTTATATTACCTGCGGATATACACCTTATTTTTTACCCCCGCATGGCCATTTTTCCAAATCTATGCTCGCGTTTATATAGCTCGCGAACGTTTTTTACGAAGGTAAATATGGCGGTAATCCTTACCTTATTTATAATGGGCGGTAATTTACGGATTTTATTTTTTAAACATTTCCTCCGTAAGTTATTTCGCTCGAAATGGAATACGGACCGTTTTATTTCCCACTCCGCTTTAATAACGGCGGTTAACCGATAATATTTTATAAACTCGGATTCGATTTTATAAATAAAGAAATATCTTTAACTTTTAATTACCTTTATTTAATCCTTTTCGGCGTCGAGCTCCGTAATTATCCCAATATACCCGATAAATTATTTCGCCAAATTTATTTCGCATACGCCGAAAATATATTTTACGATTTTTCCCGCCTTAATATTTAACAAAATTTTAACGGATTTTAATTAATTAATTGGCTGGCCCGTTATAAAAGCGGTATCCGGCGGTTATAAATAAATATTATTTTTAATTAATAAATTATTAATTATTTAATCGGGCACGCTTAAATATTTATTCTTACCTTTAAAACCGCCAAAAAGGCTATTAGGATTATAATTTTATTACGGGTAATCGGATTTTTTATTTTTATTACCTATGGGTTCCGGTAAATCGCCCTTTAAGGAATTAAACCGATTAATATTTATATTTATAATGGGATTTTTATTTTATATAACCTTAAGTATATTATATATAAATAAGTTTAAATATTTTATAATAATTATTTATTTTAAATATTTAGACTAGTATAGGTATTTTAATTTTCCTTAATATTTTTACGGGGGCGGTAGTTTATTAAGCGGAGGTATAATAAGGTGGGCGAGCCCTTTTATATAAAGCTCCTTAATAATCTCGTATATTTTACCGATTTTTATTATATTAAACGAATAATTTTATATAATTATAATAATTATAATTACCGCGAATATTATAATAGGGTCGATATAAACGGGATCGGTTCGAAATTTGGCCAGTTTTAATTATAATAATTTATATTTAAAGGGGTGATCGAACGGATTATTAATTATTTTACCCGTATTTAATATAATACGGCAGCGGTTTTTATTATTTTTTTCCGAAAATAATATAGAATGGTATATTAATAAACGGTTATATATCCTTATAATAAAGATATTTATAAGATCGATATTATTTAATAATATGGATATAAGGTTTTTAATATAAACTCAATATTCGATAGGCCGGTTTTAATAAGAATAATATAAATATTTATTATTAATACCGAGCTTGGTAATTATATTCCTGCGTATTATATTTTACTCGAAGATTTATTAAATAAAGCTTTTATTAGGGTATTGGTTATATATTAAAATAATATTTAGGTCGATTATTACCTTTATTAAAACGGCCCCGCGCCGTATTTTAATATTAATTTTTCGATTTATTAGCCTTATTATAATACGTAAGTTTTTTGGTATATTAATAATATATTTTTAAATCCGTATTAATTTTAGGTATTTTAAAGGCGGCCCAAAATATAATTGGTAAAATTTAATAAAAGGATATTTTAATTTATAATTATTTAGGCTTAATAATAAATACCTACGGGTATTATTTAAATAATAGGAATTATAAGGATTAAAGGGTTGGGTCGGGGTATAAATTAAGGAATTAATCTTTTTATAAAAATAACCGTGCTCGGCCTTTTTATCGATTATTATTTTTCTATTCTCCTTTTATTATTTCTTACCGTCTTTTTTTTTACTTCCTTAATTATATATAATATTATATATACTTTTCGGGTTTTTAATATTAGGGTCGTTATTGGAAATCCGACCCTTATATAATTTATTATTTATTTATAAGGGTTATTAATATTCCAATAATACCTAATCTGCGCCTTTTTTAGGGTTGGGATTTTCGATGGGCAAGTATCGGTATTTTATCCGTTTAGGGTTTATCGCCGGTGCATTAAGCATTTCTTTTTTATAATGCTTATTTATTATTTTATTACGTGGGCGCGCGCCGGGGGGGTAAGGGGGGACGGACTAATGCTTTAAATACGATTATATTAAAAAAAGGCTGGATAATACGATGGTTAAATTATTATTAATTATTAACGGTTATTATTAATTATTATATTTCCGAAAATACGATTTAATTTATAAGTATTTTTTTAAATATGGAGGTGGTAGTAAGGTTGCGGAAGGTAAAAAAAGGAGGGCTAGCCTGGGATAATGGCCGTGCCGGAAAATAATATTACGTACCTAAAAGTAATTAATAATTAATTGGGATAGTGAATTTACCATTGGATATATTTTTAAAATCGAAATAAAGGAAGCCCGTAAGGAATAAAATACTAATGGTATATTTAAAAATAATAAAATAATTATAAAAGGATTAAGGTGGATTAGGGGTAAAATATATAACCCGAGTTAAATATTATGGGAATGGGAGAAAAAAAGGATTAATAATTCATGGTAATAAAAAATACGATTAATAAACCTATAAAATGGATTAAATGGTCGGAATTTTATTTAAAGGTAAAGGTTTTATTAAGCTAAACCTATATACGGATTAAAAGTCCGAGTTAAAGTGGTTTATTTAAATAGGTCGCGATTAATATTATTTTAATTTTTAATTATTTTATTTATATATATTTTCCATTTTTACCATTTCGAGTATTTAAGGGTTCGCGAAATAATACCGGAAAAAAATAATTTATTTTATTATATTTTTATTATTTTACTTTATATATTACCCGTTTAACGCACCCTTTTTATACACCCTTTAATATTATATTTTTATTAATCCTGGCATAAATTATTAAAATAATTTATTAATAATTAATAAAACCGGCGTCGGGTGCTTGGAATTAATATTGGTTGGTTTTAATATATATAAAAGGAAGCATTATTAATAATAATAAACTAGGTGGTGGTTTATATAAATATTATACCCATTGGAATAAAGGGAATAAAATAAATATATATCGCCTTTTTTACCCTTAACCACCCCGGGATTATGCGTTAAATTTTACCGTAAATAATAAATTACCAGATTTTTTACCGGCCAATATTTAGAAAAAATATTAAATATATATTATTTTCGGTGTTTAAATTTCGTTATTATAGGGGGATATATTTTTTATAATTTTTTCGGCCTTATTATTACGAGCTTGTAATTTTTAAATATAAAGGGGTGGAAACCGTTTTAAATATTGGATTAAGTAATATACCTTATTTATAATTTTTTTAAACCATGGTAGGGTAAAATAAACGTAATATAAAATTACTTAAAGCCTATAAAGGGATTTATTAATAATTACATTGTATATGGAAAAAAGTATAAGGTTTTTATCGAGGTTAACCGAATTATTAATATTATTAATTATTCGTTAATATTTACCGTCGCGTAAACCTTTATATATAAAAAGTATGTCGAATTTGGGGAGGTTTTCCTTTTATAAGGCCCATTAATATATAATATAGGTAATTGCGGGATTAAAGTATAAAATAATAATCTGTTTAGGCTTTTAATATTTATTATAATTTTCGAAGGCCATATTAATAATTTTAATAAGCTTATAAAGCTTTGGGGAATTTATTATAATATTGCGTATAATAATAATTAATGGCCGCGGTTTCGGGCCAACCCGCCGTAAATTACATTTAATGCAGTCCCAAAGCGTGGGTATAAAAAGGCGCTTTCGATTCGAAATCTCGAAATACCGAGGGAATTATACGGCAATATATAATGCTTACCAGAAAGGAGTATTTTTGGTATTTTAAATTATTTTCTTTTTTTTACCTACGTATATCTATATAATATATAAAAATTCCTTTATATTTTTAATTACGAGCCCGAAATTAATTAGGTTCGCGCTTTAAAAGGTATTATTATACCTTTAAAATAGGGATTATATATTTTAAAATTACCTTTAATTTAATATTAAAAATATTAAAATAATAAGGGTTAAATATTAAAAATTAACGAGAAAGGAAATTAACGAGAATACGAAAACGGGTGGTACCGCGGCTCGATATTATATTTTAATTTAATTCGAAAAGTTTTATATAATATTGGAATATAAATTAATTTATTTTTAATATTAATCGAAAGTAATAAAACCGGGGATAAACCACGCGGGAAATAATATTATTATTTCCGGTTTGCTTTTTATTTCGCCTATAATTTATTTCGATTATTAGGTGGGCTTAAACCTATTATAATATATTTTAAATATTGCGATAATAATTATTATCGAGTCCGGGCTTTTAAAGGTAACGGATTATAATGGTAGGGAGACGAGGTTTTCGAAAAAATAAGGTTTGGGTTTTTAAAAAGGATTAATATTACCCGATTACGGTATAATATATATATTATTGCTTATTATATAATATTCCTTCGGAATATATTAATCGCTTATTTTTATACCTTTATTTATACCTTAGTATAAAGGGATTATTAAAATATATAAGTATTATAGATTAATATATTTTTTCGTAAAATAAACTTATTTTATAATAAAATTATCGGTAGGTATTATTAAGGATAGCCCGCCAGGGGTTATTTCGGTTAATATAAAAATAATAATTTATTAATAATAATACTTAATATTAAATTTTAATTTAACGGCGCAATTTATATTTTTTGCAAAATTTATAAAGGCGGTTTTGGTATAATGGCGTTTAGGATTATATACGCCTTAGCCGTTTTAAAACGCCTTTATATTTTATTTATTTTATATTACTTAATATTATATTATTATATACCTTATAATAATAAGTATTTTATTTAATTTAAATTTATTAATTAAATAACCACCGGTATTAATCCCTTTTATATTTTATAATATTTATATATTAAGTATTTAAAAAATATCCGCCATATAATACGGTTAAACCTTTATCCGTGTCCCCTTAATTGTTTAGGCTTTGCCTTTTTTAATAAAAATTAGGAAAAGCCTTTATATTTATTTCCTGGCTTTATAATACTGGGTTCGCGTATTATCCTTAACGGTTTTTTTAAGGAGGAGAATTTTAAGGTTTATTAGCTTAGTTTTTGGCCCCGGGAAGGGTTCCGATACGCCGCATTAGGGTTGGATAATTGGTTTTATTATGCTTTATATTGGGAATACCGTGGTGGCGATTTAGGCGCCTTAAGGGACGATTAAAATATAAGGGTTAATAATAAAGGCCGGTATAATATATTGAATAATAAATATAAGTTTATAAAAGGCGTATGGCTTATTATAATATATTGCCTTAAATTCGAAGGCCAATATATTTTCGATTAAATAATTAATAAATCGGATAATATAATAATTATACCGGTGGCCGTAAATATTAGGGTAAAATTTTATTACCTATTTATTATTAAAACTTCTGGAAATTTTATAAAATTATATTAATAATATTTCGTAATTAATATAATTAATGTTTATATTAATTAAAAATATGCTTATTTTTTTATTTCGCCCGAAAATATATAAAACCGCCTTTCCTAATTTTATATTATAATCCTTATTATTAATTTTAAGAATAATATCGATAAAAGCCAGGACGGAGAATTTTTTAAGGTTTAAGGTGGCCGTATTAAAAAGTAATGGTTTGGGTTTTTTATTAGGTATATTAATAAAAGCTTCGAAAAATATATTATTTGGTAAAATTAATATATTTAATTAAAAGTAATATATATTAATACGAAATAAATAATCGAGTAAAAAAAGGTGGCCGTAAATATTTAATAATATTACGAAAAATAAAGGGAAAAAAAGGGATTGGTGCGTTATTATTTTATTTATAAAGGGAAAAAAAATTTAATTATTATTATTTTAACGGTATGGGTAAAATATTAAGCGTTTTTATTTTTATATTTAAAATATTAAATAAAAAGTCCATGTATTTTATAATTTACTGGTAAAAATGGAGAAAAATGAATTTATAAGGTATGGTGTGGAAAAAAATTAAAAATATGGAGAGAATATAATGGAAAATATATAAATTATTTTTACCTTAAAAAAGCCTAATGGGGAATATTTGCGGCCTAAAATATAAGGCAAAGAAAATAAATATAAAAATCGGCTAATATTATACGAGGTACGGGATGGGATATATTAAAAATATCGCATATTACGCGGCTGGTTAATAAATTATTATTATATATAAAAAAGCGAAATTAAAACTATACTAATATTATATATTAATATAAATAAGTTCACCTTTTAAATAAAACGATTTTAAAAGCAAGGTATAATTATATTATTTTTATTCTTATTTTTTAATAAAAGCCATAATTTAATATATATAAATATATATACCTATTTAAGGGCCATTAGGAAAAGTACCATTTAAAAATAAAATAAGGCAATACGATTTCGTAAAAAATAAGGTAAAAAAAAAAAAAAAAAGGTCGGATAATAAAATTAACCAAATAAATGGTTTATTTATTAATTTAATGGGTAAATAATAATAAAGTTTTATTTTATTAGGTTTTTAATAATATTAAAAATAATAAGCTCCGAGGCCGTAAGGAATTATAATAGGTATAAAAGCTTTATATAAAGCCTGGGTATATTTTAAGGCTTAGGCTTTCCGTTAATATTTTTTTTATATTAGGACTTTTTAAAGCCGATAAAATTAGCCTTTTTAGTTTTAATATTGGAGGTATAGGGAGTAATCCTTTTAACCCAGTTAATTTTTTATAAAAGCATTTTTCCCGTTACCTTGGTTTTTGCCCTCGAAAGGAAAAGGTAAAATAAATGGTGCGGATAAAACGGCGCTTTTATTTATACCAAGGTTATTAATACCAGTATTATTATTGGGATTAAAAATATAAGGTTAAAAATCGCCTTATTAAGCGTTGGGGTGAAAAGCATAACCTTTAAATTCGCCGAAGTTTTTATTACGGTAACCCTGCTGGGAGCCAATATTATAAGGGGAGCCAATATTATAAGGGGAGCCAATATTATAAGGGGAGCCAATATTATAAGGGGAGTTAATATTGTAAGGGGAGCCAATATTATAAGGGGAGCCAATATTATAAGGGAAGCCAATATCGTCGATATACGAGTTACCTATTTTACTTAAAAGCTGGAATAAAGGGTTAATATTATTATTATTTTTAATTTATGGTATAATATTGCCAATATTATTAATTTAAGCTTGGCCCTGGGCACTTTGGTCTACCTACGTAATATGGCCTATATTATTAATTTAAATTTGGCCCTGGGGATTATGGTTTATTTCCGTTCCCTTATCCTATATATTAATATTATCCTCCCCGCCCTTATAATATTATCGGCCTATTGGCTGGGGTATTAATATAAAATAAGCCGAAATATTTGGAATTTTATCCTTTAAATATTTAATTTGGGGGGTATGGGAAGGTGGGCCTAAAACCCTGGGGCCAAGCTTAATAAAAGGATGGCGCATTTGGTAATAACGGGGGGAAATAATAAGCTTTATAATATTCTTAATATTATATTCTTGCTTAAATTTTTTAAAAATACTATTAAACCAGCGCTTATTATATATAAAAATAAATTATTAAAATAAATTGGTTTATCGGTAATATAATATAAATGATTATAAAATAAAACCTAAAGGGAATATAAGTAATAAAATTTATAATAAACCCTTATTAATAAAGGTATAACCAAAATATTATATAATTTTATTAATAATTTTTTAATCGGGCGTAATACCGTTTTCGGAAATTAATATAATTAATAAAAAATTATTTTTTATTTTATATATCCAGTATTTGCGCTTTATAATAAATCCCTCGGGTAATATTTTAAATATTTCCTCCTTTTTTTTTATATTATACCTAAAGTTAATATTAGGCGCTTAATAAAAAATAATAAAAATATTAATATATATAGGATTTGGTGGTTAATTATAATAAGTAATAAATAATAAAAAAATATTTGGTTAAGGGTTAAGGGTTCGCGGGAAGGGAGAAAAATAAAAAAAAAAAATAAATTAGATTACCGTTTAAAATTTTGCGGCCAGGGCAAGTACGAAATTAATTATGGTTAAATGTTTTTTTACCGAATTGGCGGGGCGGGGTTTTAAATTAATAATATTAATATTATAATTTAATATTATAATATAAATATTAGGAAACGTAATATATATAAAACGTATAATGGTTTTTTTATAAATAATAAAAATTAATAATATAAAAAAGGGAAATTAACCTAAAGATTAAAATTAATATAAAGGCCAAATGGGCCAAAGGTATTGGAAAATAAATTTATAAGGGATTTTTCGGCTGGTAAAAAAGGGTAAGGTAAGGTTAAGGAATAAAATAATAGGTTTAAAGGTATACCTAAAAATAAAGGATTTTATATATAAATTATTTATTATTAAAAAAGTGGTTAATTAAAACTTGGAGTAATTTAAGGTGGGGAAAAATAAAAATCCATTATAATAAATATTACGGTATGGTATAAAGAAAATGCGGGACTTAAAAGCATAAAGGAAAATATTACGGCCTTATAAATACCAGGAAATAAAATAATATTTATATTTTAAATTATTTTACCTTTTTATAATTAAGGGAAATCTTTTTGGTAATATATTTTATTTATTTATTTGCCTAAATAATTAATATTTTCCGTTCGCCCTTATGGATAATATTTCCGCCATTAATATTATTTCCGCCTATTATTAACCTTATTTTTATATTTTTATTTTAAAAAGCCAGAATAACCTTATTAAATCCTCGATATATTACCATACCAATTATACTTTTCTTTTAAATCGTCTTTTAAAGCGTTTTTATAATATTAATAAAGAATTTTTGGTGGATTTCCTAAAGCGTTTTAATAATATACCGAACCCCGGTTAATTGGTAAGCGTTAATAAAATGGGTTTATTCGTAAACGAGTTTTTTCGCCTTAATTAAACCGGTGGAGAAAGCGGAGAATTAAGCGAGAAACGGGCCGTTTTTTTTAAAGCTTATAATTTTATAAATTTACCACGGTTAATGGATTAATATACCAATTCTCGAGGAGTAAATTACTTCGGGAAAATTCCAAGGAATCCGACCCCCCATAATTAATAAAATGGAATATTTTATAAATATATAGGTAAAATAAAACGTTTATTCGGCGGTATAACGGTTTAATCGGTTTAAATTAAAGCGACGGGGAAAGGTTTTTAAAGACCGCCATTTTGTCCGCCGTAAACGGCAGTCCCGATTACCCTAGCGTTTTATTTATATTAATTAAAATAATATATTAAAATCCAGCTTTTATAAAGGTTTAAATATTACGTTAAAGGCCATACAGTAGGGCCTTAATAAACGAGCTATAAAATAATATAATTATATTAAGTATTATTTTAATAAACCTTTTGGCGTATTATTATACGGCCCAAAACGTTAAATTATTAAATAATCCTATAAGGATCCACCATATATAAGGCCAATTATTATTTAAATGGATTTATAAAAAGCCCAGTATTATTAAATAAGGGTATATAATAATATATTATAATCCCTTTAAATTAAAAGATTATATTAATTTTAAATATTAAATAAACCTTAAAAAGTTTTCGCCGGATAATTTGGCTTATTTTTTACCAAATTAATTATAAGGCGAAAATATAAGCGGTATTTTGGGCTTGGCGAATACGAATAAATGGGGGAGGAATTTAATAAGCCTAGCCTTTTTTATTGGATAATAATATATAATTAAAATTATTTAACGAGCCCTTTTAATAGGATTATATACCGAGTTAATTTTAAAGGTTATTTAATTTATTAATTTATTCGGGGTGGTTTTAAACGGTGGTATTTACCGTTATATTAACCATTTAAACGGCGCGGTTTAAATTATTTATCGAGCCCGTCCGTTTATATTGGCTGAATATTTTACTCCTTAAATAATTTAACCTTTTTACCCAATAATCGTAATCGTTTGGCGTACCAAAAACCGTTATTTTTATATTTTTAATCTCCCCTTTTTCCAGTATACTTTTTAATATTATAACGAGCTTTTTTAAAAAAAAAACTAATAATATTACCGTATTATTTCTCCTCCCGCATACTTTAAATATATACCAAATAATACTTTTAATTATCCGCTTTATATTTTTATTATTTGCCGAGGATTCCGTCCCCCTAAATTTTAAAAAAATTAAATAAAATAAAATTATATTTTCCCTTTTTAAATCGTTTACCCTTTTAATTTAAATATAAAATTGGCCAATATATTATAATAAAAATTATAAGCAATCCTTAAAACGTATATAATAAAAGACCACCTTTTTTATAAACCTGCTTTATAAACCTTATTTTATATATATAATATAATTAATATTCTTCTTATAATCCGTAAAAATAATAATAATTTTATATATAATACTTAATACGCGCTTAGGGAAATTAATAATTTTATGTTTTATTTGGCCCTTATACTTGGCGATAAGGTGCGAGGTTAAATATTTAATAAAATTAGGGGCGGAGAG
This sequence comes from Zalerion maritima, assembly GCA_022664585.2. Classification (NCBI taxonomy): domain Eukaryota; kingdom Fungi; phylum Ascomycota; class Sordariomycetes; order Lulworthiales; family Lulworthiaceae; genus Zalerion; species Zalerion maritima. The sequence goes on from JAKWBI020000537.1 coordinate 12,723, forward strand.
GAATCCTATATTATAAAAAATCCGCCCAATTTTAGGCGTTATTATAGGTTTTTTCGTGCCCGGCGGGCCTTTAAAAATAAAGGTAAATGGGATATATGGCCGCGGATAAATATTATAAAACCGTATACCGTTTATAATTGGCTGGTAATTTTCGAATTATTTAAAAATATATTCGGATCCGAAAATACCCTTAAAAAGTATTCGATTATTTTTGCTAATATATAAATATTTATAATTATTAATATTAAAGTTTTAAGCCTAAAAAATAATATTTTTTATTCTTTCGAATACGGCCACCGTTAAAATTTTCCTTTGGTAAGAAATTTTCGATAGGAATAGGCGTGGCCTTAATAAGGGTAAGCGAGTATTAATAAAAATAAGCGTGGTTTTAATAAGGGTAAATAAGTATTAATGGAAATGGGAATAATTTCGATGGTTTTAATAAGGGTGGGTAAATATTAATAAAAATGGGCGTGGCCTTAATAAGGGTAGGTAAGTATTAATAAAAATAAGCGTGGTTTTAATAAAAATAGGCGAATATTAATAAAAATGGGCGTGGCCTTAATAAAAATAAGCGAGTATTAATAAAAATAAGCGTGGCCTTAATAAGGGTGGGTAAATATTAATAAAAATGGGCGTGGTTTTAATAAGGGTAGGCGAGTATTAATAAAAATGGGAATGGCCTTAATGGTTTTAATAAAGGTAGGCGAGTATAAATAAAAATGGGCGTGGCCTTAATAAAAGTAGGCAAGTATTAATAAAAATAAACGTGGCCTTAATAAGGGTAAGCGAGTATTAATAAAAATAGGCGTGGTTTTAATAAGGGTGGGCAAATATTAATAAAAATAGGCGTAATTTTAATAAGGATGGGCGAGTATTAATAAAAATAGGCGTGGTTTTAATAAGGGTAAATAAGTATTAATAAAAATGGGCGTGGTTTTAATAGGGGTAGGTAAATATTAATAAAAATGGGCGTGGCCTTAATAGCTTTAATAAATGGGTAAGCGCCGATAAAAATAAATGTGGCCTCGATAAGGGTGGGTGTTTATATATTAATAATAATAGCTTTTTATTTATGCGTATAAAAGCTTTTTAATGGCGATAATAACTTTTTATTTATGCATTAATAATAATAGCTTTTTATTTATACGTATAATAATTTTTTAGTGGCGATGGTAGTTTTTTGGTTATATATTAATAATAATAGCTTTTTATTTGTGCGTATAAGAGCTTTTTGCTGGCGATGATAGCCTGGTGATAATAGCTTTTTATTGGCGATAATAGTTTTTTGTTTGTGCGTATAATAGCTTTTTGCTGGCGATGGCAGCTTTTTGGTTATGTATTAACGATAATAGTTTTTTGTTTGTGCGTATAAGAGCTTTTTGCTGGTAATAACAGCCTGGCGATGATAGCTTTTTGCTGGCGATGATAGCTTTTTGTTTGTGCGTATGATAGCTTTTTGCTGGCGATGACAGTTTTTTGCTGGCGATAATAGCTTTTTGCTGGCGATAACAGCTTTTTGTCTATGCATTAACGATGATAGCTTTTTGTCTGTGCGTATGATAGCTTTTTGTCTGTGCGTATAATAGCTTTTTGCTGGCGATGATAGCTTTTTGTTTATGCATTGACAATGATAGCTTTTTGTTTGTGCGTATGAGAGCTTTTTGCTGGCGATGACAGCTTTTTGTAACGATAATAGCTTTTTGTTTATGCGTATAACAGCTTTTTGTCTGTGCGTATGACAGCTTTTTGTCTGTGCGTAAGAGAGCTTTTTTTATTTAATTAACGATAAGAATTTTATCATTAAGGTTTGTTATCGTAGGGATTATTTTTAAACTACCACTGATAACAGCAGGGGTTTTTCCCATACAAAATCGCGATTTTGGGCTTCTGTACGCAAAGTCTTATACTATAGGATTATTTTAAGGCTTTAAACTAATTATTTAAGCAATCGCGCCGGGCGCCGGTTTTTAATATAAATATAACGGTGCGGGATTTTATTACGCTTTAACCTTTATTTTCCCCGGAGGGTTTATTTTAATTAATAATATTTAAACTTTATTTTAAATAATTTATAAAATAAAAATTAAAACATTTATCCCTCTTTTTTATATAATTAAAAGCCAATCGGGCTTAAGGAACCATTTTAATTTTTTTAAATCGGCGGCGCTGGCCATATTTAATATTATAGGCCGTATTCCTTATTTTAACCGCCTCCCTTTTTTAAACTTCCTTCCTTTTTTTCTTTTCCGCAGCCTTTCGCTTAATATTCCTTTTAATAATAATTTACCCTGGGAAATTTTCGGTATAGGTAGGCTGTATATTAGGTCCGGGACGGAATAAATGGTATTAAATAAAATAGGATTTAAGGTCCTCCGGCCGGTAGGCCCTTTTTTTTACCAAAAAGCAGTATAAATATTTCTTAATAATCTTCTCCTTAAATATTTCGAAATTATTATCCACCTTAATATTAAAAAGCGGCTTATATTACCCTTTATATATTTATTAATATTAATTAATATACGAGGGAAATTAAGGCCGTAGTAATCGTTTAAGGGTAAAAGCCGCGCATGGGGAAAATAAGGCTATTTTTAAGGGTAGGAATAAGGGCAGCGATTAATAATTAACGGGGAATATATGCGTAATGGAGCGTATAAAGGGCGAAAAAGGAAGGGAAGGGGTATATAATAATAATTTAAATAGTTTTAATAAATTAGGCTTTTATCCCGGTAATATATATTTTCCCCTAAAAGATTTACGAGGACGTTTATTACCCCCTTTTTTTTTTAAGGTAATCCGGCTTTTTCGCTTTCGCCCGTTAGGCCGCGAGGCCGTATCGATCGGGTATTTTAAAACCTAATCATTAATTTTAACGGCTTTGCTCGGCTCCCTTTATTCCCCTTATCGCCTTATACCTTTTATTAATTTAACCTTATATAATAAACTAGCCCGGGCTTCTTTTCCCAGGATTTATCCAAAAGGTCCTTTTTTACCTTTTCCTCCAATTTAATCCCATTAAATTAACCACCCCAGCGCACGGTTGCGGTTTTTAAAATTAAAATGCCTTTTAAAAATAATACCGTTTAGGCTTTCCAGCTTGGTATCCTTCCGCCAAGGTTATCCTCGAGCCTTATTAAAAGGACCCGGTTTAAGCCGATTTCTAATTTCGTTTATAAGGTTTATTCCACCTTCGCACCCTTTCCATTTTTACCTCCTAGGGCTAAGCAGGATTAATTATTATTGCTTTTTTAAAATATCCTTCGTTATTTCCAATTTGGCCTATTTAATAACCCTTTTTTAAATTATATTTATATGGCCATATATATTAACCTGGATATATTTAAAACCCTTCCTAAAATTACCAGCCTGGCCCCTATATTACGTAAAAGGGTTAATCGGCCTATTATTATTTCCATCCTATATAAAGGCTTCCTAGGGTAAATTATAAATGGTTTATATTCCTCCCTTTATTTTTATTATTAATAGGCACTGGCCGTATAATTTAAGGGTATGGTAAATAAAAACCCTTATAAGTATTATACCTTTGGGTGGGCGAGTTATTTTTAAGGCTAAAAACCTAATATTTTTATTTATTATATATTCCCCTTTTTCGAATATATTTCCGTTCCTAAATATACCGGGAATAAATATAATAATTACCTTTAATTTGGCGAGGTTTATATAACCGAAAATAAAGGCTTTAAAAAATATATATTAATTTCGAACTCTAATCCTTCCTATAATAATTATACCCCTTATAAAAAATTCCGTATTAAAAAATTATTTAATAATACGGTATAAAAGTAAAATATTAAATATTAAAAGGATTATTTCGAAATTATTCTCGGCGGCCTTAACCTTTTAAAAATTATAAATATTTTAAATTTAGGGGCTAAAAATATTCCCGGCCTAACCAGGCCTTTTATATAACCGGTATAAGGGTTTAATTCTTTTGGCGCTTATGATTAAGGGGGTGGCCAAGGTAAAGCTTTTAAAGGAAATAATAATAATAGCGCGGCGGCCTTTTAGGCTCCTATTTATCGCAAGGATTTACGCTTTCGCAAGGAATAAGGGATATTATAAAATTTTTAAAATTAAACCATAATATCTTCGTCCCGCGATTAATGCTTTTATTATTACCAAAATAAAAATTATACTATAAAGGATTATCCAATGGCGTTCTTTAATATAAGAAAATAAGTTTTCCCACGAAGGAATTTTTACTTTTACGTATAGCCCTTTAAATAGGGATCCCGCCCTTTTTTCTCCGTAAATTAAACGAATAAATTAAAACTTAAACGAATAACCTCCTTTTAAAATTAAAAAATTATTTTTAATTACCACTTATAAATAATTTAAAATAAGGCCATTCGGTATGGTATAGGAACGGAAAAAAAAAAGCGTAAAAATATTCCCTTTTAAATTTTTAAATAAAGGGATATGGTTTTTTTTTTATATACGGGTATACACCTTAGGTTATTAATAAAACTTTAAATATATGGTTTTTATTAGGTCCTTTTATAATATTTGGTTTTAAACTGGTTGGGGGCTTATTATTATATAAGGAAAGGGATATAAAAAAAGGGGGAATTTTTTTTTATATAATAATTCCTTTGGAGGTCTCGTAATACTGTACAGCTTTATTCCTTTATAAAAGAAATATTACCAAATTTTTCTATAATTATTATCGGGATTTGGAATTATACTTTTTTCGTTATTCCTAAAAAAGGTACTTTCCCCGATTTCCGCTTTTCGTTTTTTAATTCTTTTATATTGCGTGGTTTTCTTGGCCGTAATATTATAATAATACATTCGGCTAAATCGTTTTTTTCCTTTTAATTATTACCATAAAATATTACCGTTCGGTATTAATCCTTACCCAAATTTTTTAATATATTATCCCTAATATAACCTTTTAAATTATTCTCCTTATCGCTTAATCCTATACAATCCTCTCCCAACTTATTATTTTATTTTAAATAAGGTTCCCATTTTTTCCAGGTATTATTATTAATTCCTGCCGGCTTACTCCACCATCCGTTCGTTTAAATAAATTTCTTAACCCTATTATTCCTAATTATATATTAAAAGGGAGGGCTCCCTTTATAAAATTCCCTAAACTGCACCGTTCTTTTTTTATTCGAAAGCTTATAAATAATATAAGGTCTTATTTATTAAAGGTTTTGCTTATTCTTTATACTTTTAATTCCCATAACTGGTATCCATCGTAATATTAAATCCCCTTTTTCTAATGGGATTTTCCTTATCTTCCCGCTATTCTTTTTATCCACGTATTTAGCCCTGGCTTCCTTATTTTATCGTAAAATTCGGGCTGCCTCCGCCAAATCCGTTTTTTTCCGTTTTATTACCCGGCTCCTTTCCGCCAAAAAATCCGCGTACGGTATATTACCTTTTTAATTAATTATTCTCCAGGTAGGGAGCGCCATTTTAATAGGGGTAATTATTTTTTAATTATATAATAATATATATAAGGAGAATCCTATAATTTAATTTATTATAATTCTTTACGCCATTAATACTTCTGGGTACGCGTTAACTTAACTACCGCCTAATTTTAATAATATATCCCTAATATTTAAATAAAGGTATTTTATTCCCCCTTATCATTATAAATTATACGCCAATACCGTAATCTTGGCCAGGCCTATTCGCTTTATAAACTTATCCAAAAACCCTCGGTTCTCCGGTCCTTTATTAATTATTAATTTCCCATATATCCTATACCTATAAATTATATTCTGCCAAATAAAATTAGCCATTTATCCTACGGTGGCTTTTTATAATAATCGCCCTTTAATCCATCCTATTAAATTATATCTGGCCTATATAATATAAGTATACCCTTTTTTTAATGGTATCCAAAAAATATTAAGCGAAACCTTAAAAAAGGGGGTTAAAATAAGGTTAAAAATCTTTAGCGGTATTTTAAACCTTTAAGGGTTTTATTTCTGGTAAATTAGGCAGATTTTTAATACCTCCTACACCTATTTTTATTATCCTTTTTAATAATAACGTTAAATAATAAAATTAAATATAATATTCCGTTTTTTATACCCTTTATAAATATAATTATTTTAAATAATATATTTCCGGGTTTGGTTATTATTAACCACCAATTATAATTATAATTTACCCGTTAAGGTTTTAGGCCAAAACTTTTAATCCCTTATTAAATAATTTAAAGCCTTCCTTTTTTAATAAAGGAATAATTTATAAGGAATATCCCTCGGTTTCTTTAAGGTAATAAAAAAATACATTATTTTTCGAAATTTATCGCTTTATATTTCTCCTCCCAAAATCTTAATATTCCTTTAATTTTATACAGCCCTAAATATATATAATTATATATTAATAAAATCTTTAATATTTTTTTCCAATTTATTATCTTCCTCGTTTAAGGGTCCTGGGGGCTTTTATAATAACGCATTTACCATAATATTTTTATTTCCTAATATATACTTTATATTAAAATCGAATTACCGTATTTATACGATTTATTTGGTAATAAATACTCCGGGTAAATTAATAATATTATTATTAAGCTAATATATTATATTAACCGCATTTATCCTAAGGGTAAAATACGCGCCATATAGGTAATTCCGTAATCGTTTTAAAACCATAAGCAGCCCCTTGTATTTTAACTTAACCAAATAATATATTCCTTTGACTTCTTTTTAATAACCGGACTCGTACCTCGCCATTAAAACCTTTTCTTTTTTCTTTTGGTTAATTTATACCCCCCATCCGGTTCCTAATACATTTGCTTTAATAATAATACACCCTGCCTTCGGGGAATAATTAATTTTAATTAAAACTGGGGGTAATATTAGGGCTTATTTAAAAATCTCCATTATTTTTATATATTTCTCCTCCCAAATAAACTGCGCCCTTATACGGGTAAATTCGTATAGGGGTTTTATAATATAAATAAAATCCTTAATAAATATTCGATAAAAGACCACCATATTAATAAATCTTTTAATATCCGATGCATTTTTAAAAACCGTCCACTTTTTAATTTTAATAACCTTGGCCTATTTAGGATTACGGCCATTTATTCCGCATATAAAACTTATTATTACGGCTAATTTTTAATACTATTTAAATTTAACCATAAAAATTATAATTCCGGCCAACTTATTCCGTAATAATATTTAATTTAAATTCCTAATATATTTGGCCACGTATTACCGTACCCCTAGGTAAACTTTTTGCCCATCGTATATAATAATAAAACCTTTAACCGTAATATTATTAATAAATATCCTGTATATTATTGGAATAAAACCTAGAAAAATAATAAAAATAATCCTGCAGAATTAAGCAATATTATTTATTCCTCCTTACGGAAACGTGATTATTTTAAAAAGGCCGGCGAATATTATAAAGGTAATAAAATCTCGGGATTTTGGATTAAGCACCACCTGGTTATATTCGGAGTAAAAATCCAGGAATAAAATAAACTAATAATAGGTTATATTCTTTATAAATTTATCGGTAATTAAAGGTATAAAAGTATTATAAATTATAACCGAATTAAATCTTTCCATTAAATTAATTAAGCGGTACTTCCCATTTTTCTTTTTAATTAGGAACCAGGGGTTACGGTACGCCGCTTAGCTTGGTTTAATTACCCCCTTTTTTTTTCGCTTTTCGAGCATTTTAATTACTACCGTTATTAATACCTTAAGAATAGGAATACTTTTAATTTACCACCTTATATAAGGTACCGTATTAATTTTTTAGGAAGGGATTATATTAGGGTTAACTTTACCTAAATATTCCCAAAACCATACCAACGCTTATTTTTTATTTATAAATATATTTATAAATATTCTTTATTTTTCCCCTTATAATTCCCCGAGGAATTCTAATATTTTATTCCTTTTTTTTAATATAAGCCTGGTGCCATTATACCCTGCCTTATATAATTATAAGCAAATGTATTTGTTTTATTTAATATTATTATAATTTTTTTTTAATAATTTATTTTTTTCCCATTTTTTCTTATACTAGTCCGGGTTTACGGGGGCCGTTTTATACCCTACTTAAATATCCACGGGCTTTATCTTATCCGCCATACGTTTATATATAATAAAAATATTAATAATATTGGTATTATTTTACCCCTAAAAATACTTTATAAAATTAAAAACCACGAAACCCTTTAAGCTTGGTTTTTATCTCCTTTAACTTTTCCTTTAACCGTTTACTATTTTACTTTAATTCCCTAATTTTAACCTTTATATTATTAACCTTGGCCTTAAGGCCGGTTATACGAATCTCCGTAAAATTTAATTGGCTTTTTTCCCCCAAACTGGCCTTATTAATCGTGCGTTTTCTTTTTTTTATTAATAAAAAAACACCAAAAATAGGCTCGATATTATTATTATTATTATTATTATTTATATTAATAAAAGGGTCGTTTTCTCCACCACCTTATATTCCTAATACCGCACCCCAAATAATATTATTATATAATTTTATATTATCGGGGTCGGCTCCCTAGGCATTATTTTAAAGGGTCCTTTAAATATATTATTATATACGCCTTAAATAACCCATTATAATAGTATTATACCCCTTATAAAACGTACACTTTTTTATATCCATATAATTAATATATTTAATAACCCGTTTATTATTTATAATTTATTAATTATAAAAAACCCGGCCCGGCTCGTTTTTATAAATTTTGGTAATCGCAAAATAATAAACGTATGGCGCCGTAAAAGGGCGACCGGTAATTAAAATATATTTCTATTTTACGGTAAAAGCCCTAAGAAAACCACGATTCTTTTTTTTAAGGACCTAGGGTAAAAGAAATTAACCTATAAAATTATTTAAATATATTTGTAAAAATACTTATAATTTTAACCTCCTTATATTTTAAAAAGGCAATACGGTATTAAGCACCGTAATATTTCAATCCCTTTTTTCCATTATTTAAACTCTCCCTTAAAAACGGCGTCGGAGGGGGAATAGGCTGCTCGAATGGACGGCCATAAGGTATATTAGGAAGGTTATACCGAGAAAAGACGGAAAATTAGGGATTAGCCAACGGAAAAATACCACTTTTCTTATTAATAATAAAGGTAGGGGTAAATTTACTGGTTTATTTAACCTAATTCCAGGATTATTAATATATTTTTACCAAATTAAAAATAAAAAAAGGCCAAGTGGATTAATAAAAAGTTGGGAAATGTTATTTATATTTTTAATTATTATATTATTATTAAAATAAATCACCGGTATAAAGAAATATTATAAAATACTTAAAAAAACGAAAGGTAATATCGATTATTATAGTGGTTAATTAAAAAATAAATAGTTTAGGTTTAAAATAAAATTATAAAAAAAAATATATTAATAATAAAGGTGGGTAAAGTTTTTTTAAATAAAAAATAACCGTGGGTATTTTTAAAAATAAATATTCGAAAATTTATGGGCCTATAATTAATCGACCAATAATTATTTTATTAAGGACCAACCTTTTAAAAATCTCGACGTAAGGTTATCGCAAAAATATATTAAAATTATAAATTCCTTTATTAAATAATATCGCAAACGTATAGAATTATAAAAATAATATTATATAATTGTTTTTTTCCCTAATATTTAAAATATACCAAAATAATAAGGATATATTATAAGGAAACGATTTTAATTTTATATAACCATATACCCATTATTAAATTATATACCGTAATAATAATTTTTATATAAAATTATAATAATTTAAAAAAACAGTGGACGGAATATTATTACTCCGCTTAGGCTGGTATAATGGGTACCTATAGGGATTTATAAATTACCCACGGATTTTATAGGGCTACCCATATAATTATACGGATTTTTAATATGGTTTTATAAAACCCCACGGGTTTTATAATATGGTCCCATAAAATCCCACCAATAAATTTATATAATTTTATAAAACCATATTATAAAACCCGTGGGGTTTTATAAAACCATACCATAAAACCCGTGGGGTTTTATAAGGTTCCACGGGTTTTAAATTATAAACCCATAAAACCATATAATTTTAATAAATTTATATATAATATAATTATAATCCAGATTTGCTTAATATACCCGATTAATATTTAATTATAATATAATAATTTTAAATATTATATATTTTGGTTTACCAGCCTTTAAATTACCTTTTTTATATTAACCCTAATATTTCTCCCAATATTTTTTCCGATATTTTTCCCAATATTTCTCCCTATATTTCTCCCGATTATTTGTATTTAAATTATATATTATTCTTAAAATTTAAGAATTATTCTCTTTTATTTTAATAATTTTACGATCGATCTCCCTCCTTATTATAAACATCGTCCATAATATTATAGTACTCGGATATAGTACTAAGATTATTATTATTTAAATTATTATATCGTATATTCTTTTAAATTTTAAACGGGCCTTTACGGAAAAATATAAAATAATTAAAACCTAATACGGTAATTAGAGATTTACCTTTTAATACCTTTTTACCACCAACCCTTAAATAATTAAGTATAGGATTATTTTATAAAAGTTCCCTTTCGGTTCGATTAATTACCCAGGCTTTTTATTATATATCCTTATAATATGGGAGGTTTTCGCCGCCAGGGTTAATAAAAATTTTACCCATTATTTATGTATATTATTATATACGATTAAAACGAACCCTAATAAATAATATTAAACAAATATGGTTTAGGTCCATACCCGTTATTATAAAACAAACCGTTTTAAGGTAAATTAAATCCTTTTGTATTAAGGTTACCCGGTTTGTATAAATTATTAATATATTTAAGGTTATAAATTTAAATATTAATTAAAATTTGCTTAATACGGGTGTTTAAAATATACCGGTAAATATAATTATTAAATAATTTTTAATTATAAATTATATTATATCCAATACTTTTTGGTTTTATTTAATAATATTGGCGTATACACCTTATATATTAAAAGTAATTTTATAAATAATATATATAAACGTTACCTTCGGTAAAATACGATTTTTGATTAATAAGCGGGAATATGCCCTTAGGCCATCGATTAAAAAATAAAAAACCATTAATATATGGATATATTATGTAATATAATAATATACGTATTTTTTTTCCTAATTAATTCCGAGATTCCCTAATTAATACGCGGCTTTTTTTTGGTAATAATTATAGCCGGGCGGGGTTTGAATAAGGCGAAGGCCTTAATTTTGGCCCTGCGTTTTGTTACCATTTTAATGCTCGCCATTTTAAGGTACTTATTTAATACGGGTAATTAATACGGGTAATTAATATAGCAAATAAGTATTAGATATATATAAAGTAAAAAAACTAATATTGGTAAAAAATTATGAAAATAATAGGAAAAAAAAAAGGAAAAAAACAGCCGGAAATGTTTATACGTATATAATTTTTTTTCACCGCCTTTATAAAAATCGCACACCGCCCGCGCTTGCAGCTAACTTAGCAGAATTCTGCCGGCAAAATAATATTTTAACAATTTTCTGGTTTTATTTTTTTTCAAATTTGGCCTAAAATTTCCCAAAAATTTTAATGCTTATAATTCCTTTTTTTTTAATTTCTGCTAATTCTCACCATATCCATTAAAACGTGCGGTATATTAAACATTAGTATTAAATAAATATGGCACCGAAGCATTAATTAGAGCTTAGTCCGTCGGATAATCCCCATATAAAAAGGTTACGAGCATGGTATATTAGCCTATTAAAAAGCCGCAGGAGGCTTACTAAGGCCAAAGCGGCCTTACGTCAGGCTTAGCAACGCTATATTAAAAACGTCCAGACTATTAATAAATGGCTTATAACCAATAAAATTAAACGAGCTATAATTAAATAATCTACCAAAGCAATTATCGACCTGGAATATTGCACTAACCCATAAAAAATATATCCTAATAAAATGGAGCAGTAGTACGGTTTTACCCCTGGTTATAATTCCCGAAATATAAATATCTTAATTGTTTGGGATCCAGAAAACGAATTTAATAATATTTAGGAGGATATCGACGATAAAAATGAAAAATTGGTAAAAACTTTTAGGGAGGCAAAAGAAAATCGTGATATTAATAAATATATATTAACGCCCATAATAGTGTTAAAAAGTAATACTAAAAAACCAACGCATAATTTAATTGGTAAGGTTGGTTATTTTATTATATAATATATATATTTAATACAGGTACTAATTTTTATTATAAAGTATTATTATACAAAGTTTTTAAATATGGTAATGCATTATTATAATTCGCCTTTATTATTTTATTTTTAAGGTGCATCGCCTAATATATGCACCCCGAAATATTATATTTACGGTTATTTAATTATTTTTTAAATATATAATTAATAAGCGCCGATAAAATGTACGGCCATTTTAATTATTGGTAAATATTATTATAAATTACCCCATATATTTAGACTATCACTTCCACCAATAGCTTTTTCTTAAAAACTGCGATAAGTTTTTACTGCCATACAAATTTAAAATTATTAAGAATATTATATATATATAATATGGCGCTCGATTAACTAATATTCGCATCCCTAATTCGGTTAAGATTAAAAAAAAAATCATTAACGCTTGGTAAGGTATTTTATTTATTGGTTATTATTACACGTTAATATTATCCCCTAATTACCGCCTACGCCGCATTTTTACAATTAAACCTTCCCATTATAAAGCTCACCGCTTTATTAATCGCCGTACACAGTATAAAACTACTAATTTTAAAATATCGCATATTACGTATATTAAGCGGGTATATTAAGCAGTCCGACACCTTTGCATAATATAATATATTATAACTGGTAGGCGATATAACCAATCGGCCTATAATACCATTAATTTGGCATTCGGATATTTTAATAAAACCAAGCGTATTAAAAATACCTGTATGCGATATATAAAACTTTAATTAGGAGGAAATATAAAGTGGGAAAATACAAAATAAATCTACCGAATAAATATAAATTATAAAAAAATAATACCGATTTTTCTTCGTATTAAAATATATAAATATTAATAAAACCGTATATTAATTATTTATATTAAATAATTAAAATTACTTTATTATTTAGTATTATATAATTTAACAAATATTTTATATTATATTTAAAATATCGTTTTCCCCCGTATTATCCCCTATACCTAATAATCGTTTAACCTTAAAAAAAGTTAATTTTAATGGTATATTTTATATCCGATAGCGGGATCGATTAAAGTTTTATAATTGGTAAAAATTAACCATTTTTTTTACGGTTAGGGCTGGTAGTAATCCTATATTATGGTAAACCAAGCTTAAATATTAGCCAATTATATTTTAAAATAACCCGAACCAATATTCACCCGAATGGAATAAGTTTTAATAAATAATTAATTAAAAGTTTGGTTTTCCCCACCTTGTTTATTGCCATTATAGTTTTATTATTTCCTATCCTATAGGTGGTTTTACCAATCGGAAAATAGGTATATATAGTATAAGAATACACCTAAATAGTCAAAAATGCGATTTTAAAAGTATTAATCCTAATATCGAAGATTACCCAATAAATAATACATATTTTATATGTTTTATTTTTTTATATATATTGATTGTTATTTATTATATATAAATATTTAATCAGTCCGAATTTAACGATAAGCTGCTGGATATTATGGTTGGAATGAATATTCCGTTTTATATTATAAAGCATTTATTCTTTATTAACCTTATTAGGTTCCTTAACCTATATATTAAAATACCATTTCGAATAATCATCCAACGGAAGCTTATAATACGGTTAGAATAATATTATAAGAAATTATTAAACCTTATCCCTTAGGATTAGCTTATTAATATTTCCATTAATTTATAAATAATATTGTTTAAAAACCATTCCCTTTATGGAGTATATGTATCGTTTATTAATAAGGAGTGGAAAGTATAAAATCTGCTTTTAAACGTAATTAACGCCTTGATTAATTATACGGTAATGGGATATACGTGTAAAATTGCAGAGGTTTTTATAAAGTTTAACCTGTATAACCGCTTTTAATTCGCGGTTACCGATAATATTAAGGACCTATTTATGGATTTACTCCGGCGGAATATCCGAACCGTTTATACGGAGAAAAATATCGAGCGAACCTTTAGGACCAGCCCAATATCCCATATATTATATATAATTTATATAATATAATTAATTATGCGTAATATTTTAATTGTGGTATTATCCATAAAGGTTAATAATTAAAATATTATAGGTTAGGATAAATAGTTTTAAATTACGGTAAGAGAATAATAAAAGACCGAGTCGGATAATAAGGCAAATTACCTAAATATAAAGGGCATTCGGTAATTATTACGGAATACCTAACGGTCCACGAATATAATATAAGCACTAGTAAAGGTACGTATATTTAATTAATATATATATTTAATACCTTTTCTAATATATTTTAATAATTCCATTTAATTTATAAAGTATATACGCGGTTTGCCTAATTAAAAGAAAGATTTAATACCATTTAAGAAGATTCTGGGGATATTATAAGAAATGGTATAAAATTAGTATTTTTATACCCCGGCCGCATTAGGTGGAATACCAATACGCTAATAATTAAACGGAGCCTGCGGATTTGCCAATCCATCCAACGCCTTATTACCGATTATCTTTTGAGCAGCCACCAAATTAAAATTATCACGGATTAGGAATGGGAATAATTAAAAATCCTATATATTATTTTTTCCCCCTTTGTATATATTACCGATCGAGCCGGTTTAATATTAAATGGTTTCGCATCGAATATTCCCGAGATTATAATTTATATCGCAAGGCATATCGAATAATCCAAAGCACTTTTAATAAATATGCGATAAATAATAATAATAAAGCAAGGGCCGGAATCGGGTCGGTTATTAATTTCTTTTATGGTTATATTAAATGCGGGTTCGTAAAAGCTTAAAAAGTACCGGGAGAAATATTTATTATTATTCGATTTATTATTCGGACCGGCCGCCATTTTAAGTCTAATAAATAAGCCCAGTCCCCATAAAACCACACCGGATAAGTTTTTTTATTAAGCCATATATTTTACCACCAGTTTTAATACAAATACCGATATTACCCATTGTGTAAAAAAGTTAATAATTAATAAAATATTAGGTATAATAACCCATGCCAGGTAATGGGAAATTATAATTTTTACGGGTGGGTTTGTTTAAAAAGCTATTATAATAATATTAATATTCCGATCGGTAGTGGAAAGTCCAACTAAACGAACGCGCTTAATAATAGACCCGTCGATTATAAATAAAGCGGCGTAATTTATTATTCAGGGTTTGGTCCGAATATGCTTATAATTAGGTAAATTAATTAATTAATATATATATTTAATATAGTTTATTTAATACTTTTTTATAATTCTTCCGCCTGGGTATAATATTTTGGGATTTTGGTAATAATGGACTGGTTTTAATAAGTTCCGGTATTTGGCCCGCGATATTTTATATAATCAAGCCATTAATATTGCTTTTAAGCGAAATTAAAGTACGGGCCGACGAGTATATTGTTTTAATAAAGGTAAATTAAACCCTACCACCATTCGGAATATTTTTATACTTATATTATATAAATATATTCTTCCTGGTATACCTACCATAACGCTTATACCTAATACTAATCCCGAAAAAAAAAAAGAGAATACGGAACGGTTTATTAATTAAATAAACGTTTAAGTAATCCGTAAAATTTCCGTTAAAATATGCCGAATATTAAATCGAGCCAGATTAACGCGCCGCCGTTTACCGGTTAGGTAATCGAAATATTTAATTTAAACTTAATAATTTAATTACACCGTGGACCTTTCCTTTTCCCAATTATCGATTAATAAACCAAATATTCTATCCGATAATTTAATAAATAATTTAAAATTATTTTAAATTAAAAAAATATAAAGTGCTATATTTCGGGATCGTGGTTTTAATACTCCGGACCTTAAATCTTAATATTTAATAATTTCGGATTATTTATTTGGCCATATTAATATTATACCAGGTAATATTTAATAAAAATCGGATAAGATAGGTTTAGTGGGGGATAATAGGGATTTTATTGGAAAAATAATTCCTCGCGGGTTAAAATAATTATATAATAAAAAAGGATATATAAATATTATATAATTATTAGGAAAAAATCCCATTATATAAATTGTATTAAATAAAAGAGGAAAAAATAAATTCCTTATTAAATAATGGCGAGCGTTTATTATAAATAGGCCGGAACCGAAACGGGTACCATTTACGGTATTATTTAAAAAATAAAAATAAAGGAATTAAATATATAAATCGGATATATTAATTAATATACCGAAATATATTAATCTATATACCAGTAATTAATATAATAAAATATATTATTATATAAAAACCCCATATGGTTTTATGGGTTTTTAATCTAAAACTTATATAATTTTATAAAACCCCACCAATAAATCTATATAACCCTATAAAACCCCACCAGTAAACCCGTGTGGTTTTATAAAACCTTATTAATAAATTTATATAATCCTATAGGACCATATTATAAAACCCGTGGGGTTTTATAGGATTATACGGATTATTTTAAAAAACCCCATATAATTTTATATATTTTTTTACGCACGGCCATATAAGGCCCCACGGATTTTTATATAAACCTAATTCCGCCACCCTTACCACCTATTTATATATTACCGTTTTAATTATTAAATCCCAAGCCATCCCGCCATATATATACCGAGTTTTATTAAAACCAAACTTATTTATACCCGTCCTATTACGAATTAAATACCAAATTAGAGCCGGTATTTATTTCGGAGCCGAATATAATACCCGATTTATTAATCCCGAAAACCGAAAAAGCCAAATCCGAAGGGGTTAAAAAATTATTCGGTATTAATATATATACCAAATTTATATACTTTACCGTCCTTTATATTTTTTTCCGTATTATTGGGAGCGAGGAATCTTTATTTAAATAAGGTTATATTATATTTTGGCTTATATATACGTTTAATTATATATTCCTTGGCGAAATACCTAAAAAGTTTATTACGATTAAAATAAACCAATAAATTTATATTAAGGCTATATTATTTTTTTATTTCCTATACTGGTAGCCCACATTTTTCGTCCCAAAATCTTTAAGATTTAATCCATAAATTAAATAATCTTAAAACCTTTCTTTAATCGACCATATATTTTATTTTATTAACCATTCCGGAATAAAAAGGTTTATACTCCCCAGCCTTAGCCTTTGGCTTCTTTTAACCGCCAGCACCGCTTTAATTAAAAAGAATAATAATAATAATAAAATAGCGGGCCTTATTATAGGCGTTTCGGTGCCTATAATATTTATAAAAACCAGTATAATTCCTATTATAAAAGGCAATAATAATAATAATAACCCGGCAATTATTATTATGGTCGGCGGGCCCGAATAATCCATTATAACCTCGTATATTGGCCTTACGGATTTGCCCCTTTTTAGTATTACTTTTATTATAACGAGTAAAAAAAAAAGAAAAGAAAAAGGGAGAAAAAACCATTGCTCCGCCAGCCATTATTTCCCTTTTAACCCGAAAAAATATTAAGTTAAATATCCCATCCGCCTTTAATAATTTTAATTCGAATTTTAATTCTCCTCCCCGTTTCTCCTTTTATTTTACGCCCGTTTTAATAAATACCGAGCCTATTTTCTTACCGTTTTTTAATTTTAATTTTATTTTTATTTTTTTCTTTAATTTTACTCCTAATTTTAACTCGAGCTCGATTATAATAATAAAAAAAAAGGAGGAATAAAAAAACTTAGTATTTATTAATATTATTATACCCGTGCCTAATATTATTTTAAAGCCGAAGCCAATATTTACCGGACCCCTAATTTATATAATCGACCAATTAATAATAAAAAACGGTTATATAATATATTATAATCCCGTCGAATTAGGCTTATTTTTTTCCGCCATAATTACCTCCGATTTTTAATCGGGCGCCGCGAAAAATACCATATCGGGCTTTATTACCTCGTTTTTCGGCCTTAATAATCTCCTTAATTATATTAGCATTATTAATTTAATTTTAATTTAAATAAAAATCGTAAATATTTATACGCACCGTTATTATTATTATTCCCTTATTTATAAAAATACCAGGTAAAATGCCGCTAATAATTACGCGGACTTTATACCTAATAAGGACCACGGTTTTATTATTTTCGGCCAAAATAACGGGCCCCTTTATTTATACTCCCCTAAAAATAACCTTATTTTTTTTAAAAATCTCGTCCCCTGGAAAAACCCTTCCCCCCCTTCCCCCCTAGCCCTTAAAAAAATTAGGCCCTTTCCCATTTATTAAATTCCTAATATTATAATATTGGCGTCCGCAAGGCGGGCCTTATTATTAAAAAATACCAAAACGGCTGCGATTGTAATAATAATATTTATATTACCTTTATTATATACTTTGTTAGCGGCCCCGATTAAAATATTTATAAGAAATACCGCGCGTTAATACTCGAGAATATTATAAAGGATATAATGGTAAAAATAATAAAATTAAACCGGGGTCGGCGCTAAAGGGGGTATTAAAATATATAATTTTCCTTATAAACGCCGAAATATGCCAAATTTTTCTTTTTTTTTTATCCCATATTTCTCCTCCCTTTTTCCCCTTATATTTGCATTTTCGTATTCCCTTATTACTTTTACCATTATTATTAATATTATACTTATTATTACCTTTATAATATTGCCCTCCTTTATTATGTTTTTAAATCCTGCCTTGCTTAATTTTATAGTTCCCTATCCAGCTATTCCTCCATTATACCCGCTTAATTATTTAATAATCCCACATTTAATTTTCCTATTATACCCTTATTATTAGGCCCGAGCGGCTATTTTTCCTTTTTTATATTATTCGTATTTATATTTGCACCCGCCTTTTACCCCGCAGGTATCCCAGGCGTTTCCTATTATTATAATGCGGGTTGTAATTATTCCTTAATAATAATAATAATAATAATAATATTATTGTTATTATTATTATTATTATTATTATTATTATTATTACCCCTTTATTTTAGTAAAATAATAATATTCGCCTTTATTAAACCCTAAAGTTATTTTTTTAATTATACGTCCACGGTATATAGGTTCGTAAAAAAGGTTTTTATCGATTTAAAAAACTTTTTTTCCCGGCACGCCAGGGAAGGTTCGCCGAATTATTATGCGGTATTTTCGGGCTTTTTAAAGTTTTTTGCTGCCTGCGTTTACGCCTGCGCCTGCGGCTGCGCGCGGTTCGAAAAAGGAGAAGGGGCGATTAAATCGAGTATTATTATTATTATAATAAAAAAAAATATAATGATTTATCCGATATTTTTATGGTTAGGATTA
>JAKWBI020000538.1:0-32148 GCA_022664585.2 Zalerion maritima
TATTTGATTTCTTGTGTGTGGTTTGTTGTTTTTTTTTTTTTAATTAAATAATTTTTTCTGTGGGGGGTTGCTGGGGCCCCCCCCCCCCCCCCCCCCCCCCTTTTCTTTCTCGTCTTCTTATTCCCTCCCTTTCAACAGGAAAGGAACTGACGCATACCTAATACCTTCTAGGCCCACCCAATCCACCTCCACTGGCACGACTTCCTCGTCCTAGGCGAAGGGACTACGGCCCTTCGATCCTGACACGGCGGTCCTCAATTTAGACAGCTTGATGCGCAGGGATGTGGGGGTGCTTCCCCTCGGCGGGTATCTGAATCACATGCACTTGATAGGCACTATAATATTGTGCTCTGCCAGCAAATTCTGCGTGGAGTCTTATTCCATACCTACCAGAGTTGGATATTCTCAAAGCTCATACATTGTATGACGCAGGTGATATCCATGACGACCGGCAGGAGTACTCCCATCCCTCGGAATTTTTTTCATGTATTGCCTAGGATAATGTTTTTCGCCAAAACCTTCGAGAATGTACTGCCCAGTTCTTGGAGACAAGATTGACATGCATATGGAAGCCCGCGAGCCTGGAGGTAATTAATGTGTCTAGAGGTGCTAGTGCCGCTCGCTTGCGCTCTACATCGCCGCGCCGATCGGTTTCGGCTTCTGGAGATTCGGCACAAGATTGGTCTCGTCGTAAAGATTTACATCGGAATGACCTGTGTCGTGGTGACACTGGGATGCTTGACCCAGCCATGATGTACTAGGGGCGATTCAAGGAGGATGACCGGGCACATGACATGGCCTGCAGGGCTCCAGGGTCGCCACCACCGTTATCACTACGTATGTACAGCACTGCAAGTTTCAACTCCAGGCTTGGCTCTGTAGCTCGGCAATCTCGACTACTACAGTACTGTACATTCGTGCGTGGAAGCGGCAAAGAAACATGCAAATTTTCAAACATTTCCCCTTCGACGAGGCAAGTTACCACCAGCTTTGGAATCCCTATATTTTCTGGGGTAATGAGTCAATGATCACTCTGAGTCCCAACCGCAGGGGCCTTGCTTGGTACTTCCGATTGGGCAGTTGCCACCGTATCCCACTGATATAATCGCAACTCGCTTCCAATTCCAGCATCTTATAAGTCATCTCAATTCGAGACCATAACAATATAAATAAGGCTTATAAAACGTAAATCCACCTAATAAGTAGCTCAGTTGCCGTTCGTGTTAAAGATCCTGTGTTTATGCTTTTGGTATTAATAACTATGATGGCCAATGACAGTATTGAGGGCCTACGGTGGCAACTGCGCAATTGCAGTACTAGGAACGAACGTGCGTCCTGTTAATTTTGGCCACAGTTTGAGGGAGGAAAAGTTTTTGCAAAACTAGAGTATTAGTCCGACAAAGTATCCATGTATTTGTACACACACGAGCCGGACAATTAGTTCCAGGAAGGCAATATTTGTCCTAGAGCAAGCATTCAAGGCATAGTCGATAGATTCGTTAATGACGTCAAACTTTTGTACGCCTCCCGGTTGCCGACCTGGGCAGGCAGGTAGGTCTCCGGCCACCTACTGGATCACGAAGCGCAGAATGTTCCATGTATCATACCACAGAGTCAGAATTAGGTAGGCAGGCAGCCTGGCATCTACTTTGACGTGTATGTATGTGCGAAAAGGAAATTTTCCGACGCTGGTCTAGCCCTTGTAGTTAATTCCTCCTCACATACATTGCTTTCTGAGTGTTTTGAGTGGTGGTAAACTTGAGTTTGCGAAGGAGGTGCGTCTGCGGCTCTTGCTGCTGCCTCGGAATTGGGGAGATGCCTCCTTCCCGCAATGCCGCAATATCATGACGGTCGTTGCATCGACGTCGACTCGGAGGCCGGGTAACAGTGGGCCGTTTGCTTCGGCAAGCTGCGGCTCAGATCGGCTTGTACCCCGGAACAGAAATTTTCTTGCAATGAATCGTGATCCGCCACGTCCATTTCTCTCTTCCCTTCCAAGTTTTGTTAATTTCACCCGGATTGCTAAGAACGAACAATGATGGAATGCTAGGTTGCCAATTTGGGAAAATATAGAGGTTTTGGAATGGGTTTCCGGCCTGGGACTTGATTTCTTCAAGTTGATCGTGCATGTGGTGCGGTGGTGAGGATGAAAAAAAAAGGATGCCGTGTCCCAGGAAGAGCCCAACTTATACATGACCAATCAAGATTGAAAAGACTTTACATGCTGTCAGATGAACCAGCTGCAAACGGGTGCCGTCAGCACTGAGCCCCCCCTCCAACATGGCAACGTGACGAAAATGCGGACAGGGCGACAGGGAAAGGTGAGAGACTCGGGAGCACCTTGTTAGTGTGGATGGGTTGGGAGATTCAGGTTTCACCCAAGGCCTTCATGATGCTGATTGGCCAGGTTGGGACAGGATATTAGGCAGCTCTAGTTCAACTCGAGGTTGTCACCAATAGTTTCAATGTCATAGTTCAGGTACAAGATGTAAAGTGTAGTATTAAACTCCAATTATTCCGCCTCCCGTGCTTCTTCTCCTCTCATCTTATCATAGGCTACATACAAGAGTAATAAACAAAAGAAAATAGTAGAGTGTGGTACAAAAAGTTGCTCGCTAGATGGGGTATTGATGCTTTCCTTATAAAAATTCACCAGAACAAAGCCTTAAACATACTAATGCCCTTTTGAGATTTCCATCCGGAGTCATGCCAGCCGGACCCGAAAAATAAAAGGCTTTCCCGTTCCAAAAGTCGGCCGTGTTTTGCTCTGAGGCGCACCCCTGCTGCTGTGCTGTTGATGCTGTGATGTTGACGATAACTTTGTTTACGCAAAACCCAAATAAACTCCTCGCAATGGATGGAAAAAAGGACAAACCACTTTTTCCACTCCAAGAAAATGAAGACTGGCAAAACCGTCCCCGATGCTTATCGAAACAAAAGGGTGTGTTGACTATCCCCTCCCCAGTTGAACTCCAGGCGCGACCCGAATACCAAGAACAATTGGTATTGTAAATTATGCGACAGAGAAGTGATGAAATTAGACCCGACTCGAAATAGCAAATGGATCATTTACTCGCCCATCTTAGTGGTGAAGGGAAGCACCAGAGAGACGAGCCCAAAAGCCAGAGGAGCGGGAGCTGTTATCAGACTCGTTGGAGGAGCGGCGGGAGGAGGTCTGGGACTTGGCAGAGGAGCCAGAGGATTTGAAGAAGTTGCCGGCACCACCGCGGCCGACGTGGCCGGCGTCGTTTGCGTCGCGGTGCTGGATGCGAAGGTACTCCTCGTTGAGGTCGAGGGTGGGTGCCTCGGTGGCGACGTGTGCGTTGCCGGCGCCGCCGCGGCCGGAGTAGAAGCGGCGGGGAGCGGCAGAGGTTGTGGAGGAGACGCGGGTAGCGACGCCAGAGGAGGGAGTGGTCTGCGGAGCACGGAAGTAGTTTCCTGCGCCGCCGCGGCCGGAGTGGATGTAAGCGCCCTTGGTCACGGTGGGATGGGGCTCAGAGACAGTGAAAGCAGAGTTGACGGAGGACATTTTGATTGTGTTTGTGGTAGTGTAGTTGCTTGGGTAGTTGTGTATGTTCTTGAGATTGCTGTTTTGTGGAGTAGTAGTAGTGTGTGGTGTGTTGTTTGGAAGTTGGGATATATAGATTTATATATAAGAGTGGCAAGTAGGATGTAGGATGTAGATTGGATTTAGCTTCTTGAGAGTTAAGGTTCTTGTGATTGTTCGCTTGCTGGGATGCTTGGGTGATGATGATGAAAAGATCTCGTGGTGAAGGGTAGGAGGGGAAGGGGTTAATATACCTATTTGGAGGGAGAGAACCTTACATCGTGGCCATGGTCCAAAGATCTGGGAAGGTGGTGGGTGGTGTGTGTACAACAAGGTCGCATTTCGTGCCTGCCTTGACATGCACATTGCAAAATGTCACGATTCAAGTGAAATAGGTACGTACCTTGCCTGGCCTCCTTGATGCAGTGATCAAGAACGTGGAAGGCTGTGTTGGTCCGGCAGCCCCTCGAATGCATCAGCTCGCGTCTCCTTCCAGCGCCGTCAAGTGTGCAGCAGAAACCACTTGGGCCAGCAGCCCTGGCTGTGGCTGACGAGTCGAATGTCGACCTCAGACTGGAAATTAGGGCGGAAGACATCGATGGAATTGGATGATGTGGAAGATACGTAGCGACGTAGCTACGTATTCTCTGCATACTACAGAGAAATGCGGTTTGAAATCCGTGAACGAAGCCTGCCTGTGGCAGATTCGCACAGTAGTATACAGAAATATTCTGTCATAGCATCAATATACGATGGCGACTTGGGCAAGGCAAAGACAAACGAAAGCTCAGTTGTCGCAATCAAGGTATTAGACTGAAAAATTTTCCCTAGCTGTACCTCCTGACCCGAAAGTACCGTCATGACCCAAGCTTTGTAGCGGTGCATACAAGTCTCAGGAGCGAGCGAGCAGCCAAAGGCCCGACCGCTAGAGTGTCAAAATGTGTGCTGGGAGACCACCGAAAACAAGCCAGAGTGGAGGGCGCTTAGCAGTTAACGGCAGGGCCAGCAGCGTTGCGCGTGATGTACTGCCAAGTATAGGGAGTCTGGGAGGGGAGGGGAGAGCCCAGCGAAGAAAGCTGTCAGGAAACTACATAACGTTACGCGATGGTGTCGCGGTTGTGGTGCTCCCGGGGCGTCATGTGGTCGCCTGTTCCCTGTAACCCCTGTTTTTGGTAGATAACTTTTACCCCATAGATTGCCTCTTTTAGCGGTCTTTTAGCTCATAGACTCTCACCTGGTCTTTTTGCCTGTCTTTTTGCCTGTTCTCCGCCTTAACAATGCAAGCACCGTTTTTCCCGTGCTGTCCAATCGCTCTGGCACGAGACGATCTACAGACAGTATTTGGAAATTAAAGGAAGAAATGAACAAGCCGCCGGAATCCGGGTTATGATCCACCGCCGCATTTTCCGATTTTCATGGGATTTCTCCTAGCCCCGAGCTGCGATGTCGCCCATTTGGTCGCCCGTTCGAAATCGTTCGCGTCACGCTTGTTGATTTCTTCATGATGAAAAGGTGTCGCTGTTCGGCTTGTAGCGGTACATGTTATTACGGTTGTTTGGTCCTCACCTGGATGCATCTGGAATTCAGTACCCAAGCCTCGGATCTTGCCTTTTACCAGGGGGCCAGTCGGCACCGCACCGCACCCTACAAGCAATATGACTATTGGGTTCGTTCCGTATTTGGCTCTTGGCTCTAGCACTGGAAACAAAACTAGACGGGGCAGGTACCCGTAAGTAAACACCTGGTTGGAGAAGAATGTGGATTTCAAAAACAGCCCAATCGTAGTGGTCGCCCTCGCCCGATGGTCCGCTGGGCATCATTCATCCGTCCAAGACATTCTTTGCAGCATGATGCTCTCTGTTCATTCGCAACCGCTGGAAGACACGAACGAATCGGCATCTCAGGTTTGTGCTGGCTTGAGAAATCTTGCCAGCCAGCCGCTTCGAGGTTCGGCCTAATTCGATCTTACACGAAGTACTCGAGAGCAACGCTTCCCAAAGAGTGACGAGACAGTGGTGGTGAGTGGCTGCAGTGAATCTGGCGGTAAGTGATGTTTCTTCGGTAATGGTGTCGTTGTAAGCAAGGTGACGCAAGCCTTCGTGCTAGTACTAGTAGTCATTCAAAGTTCGGAATATCTGGATTGACCGTGACGTCTGACCACCTTTGGAACCCGCACCCTCGGGTTCACTTCGACCGCAGAAGTAAGATAAATTGCAAGAAGGTATGGATCCCGGTATCCAGCCAAAAATAAGCACCAGAGCGGGTAGATAGCCGTTATAAGATGTGCCAAAGTTGGATACAACCTCAGCCCTACTGTCGAATGCTAGTCTGGGCGAGGATCCGGGGAAAGATAAGGTTATTTTTATTGAAGCAATTGGGACTCCTGGTTGGCCGATATACTGAGGCTCTTGGTGCCGTCGGTGGTGTTCCGAGCTGTGGTGTGTGTGATAAACTAGTTGGGTTGAGTAAGATTTTGGAAGCCAGAGATAAGGACAAATAACCGCTTCTCATTGGCTGTTTCGAAGGTTTAACCCCCTGGCAACTGTCTGCCGGCCGGTGCCGGTCCGGTGGTGTTCCTGGGCTTCGAGTTGGATTTCAGTGCCGGGCTGGTTTTGGCTCTTTTTTGACTATTCAGGCTTGCAGACGCCATACTCGAGCGCTGACCGGCAGTGTTTGGGCTGTGTACGACGCGAACCCCGAGCCTGAGCATATCAAAGAGATACGATATATTTGGAATCCGGACATCGGTGTCCAAGTTTAGCACGACTCAACATCGCAACCAGCTTCAAAGGCGTCATGATGCTGTTTCTCGCAGGTTCCCAAGCCTCGTCTTGTCATCGCAGGTGCCGATAACTGAGACAAAAGGCTACTGTGGGGAGGCCAGATTCCAAGGGCCACGAGTTGTGGGAGTAATGTTTCCGAATGGATCCGAAATTCCCTTCTTGCGCCCTTCCTGCTTCGCCGGCACCAACAATAGATCTGTATGACTGGTGTCTTGGATACTCTGACAAAAGGTCACGATGCTGATTTCCAGTGGAGTCTCGGAGCTTCAGCTTTTCCAATCGAACAGGCCGCTTTTCAATTGGCGTGGAGACAAGCTACTCGCTTGCCAGGCAATTTGTGTGGCTGTCCCGAGGCGTTCAGCTTCCCATCGTTCACCGTCTTCTTGCTAGTTGCCAGGGACGCGGTTCGCTAGGACAAATCAGATGCATCATGGGATGGCAATTTTCCCAAGCTTGGGCGCGTCTTGTACCATTGCCTGCAAACCAACAGTGAATTGCGCAGGAAGCCGTCGTTGAGGAATATTGATTGTGTGTACAAAGTTGAATTGCCCCTCTCGTCAGTGTGACTGTCGCACTGCATCGCGGGGTTCGGCATCGGAGGAACATGGGTATTCTAGTTACAAAATTCGCACGATACTTTGGTACAAGCTCCTCATGACGATGGGGAAAAAAAATTGTAGCCTCATGACCTCTTCTAGCTCGTTGGCTTGGTCGGATCATAGTACCTGCCACTTCGGCAAGTCGTTTTCCCGTTGCAATTTAGTCTGTCCCCTTCGAGAGAACCAAGACGTATCATTCATTGTGTTGCATGATGCAGAGAGCAAGAGTTTGTTTCGGTGATGCGGGTTCGCCATTTTCATTTGCAGACCTGGCAGCGAAAGCAACCATGATGTTCCAAAAAGGAAGTTCGCCATCGCCGATTTTCAGGGTCCTGGTCTCCGATCTCGCCGCATGTTAAATAAAAAAAACGTGCTAAAGCAGCCAAACCGCCCCCCTGCGAAACCCTTGCCGAGATTTTCAGGAACATGGCGTAACACATTGTGCTAAGAATACCGAGAGTTGCGATAACAAATATGCTCTTGCCACTTGAGTCAACTCCAAGCCAAAACGCTAAAAATTATTCACGATGATCTGACGGTGAGAACCCACTGACCCCAGAGTACCCAAGATCATCGCCGTACTGCAGCTGAAAATAAGCTAACTCTTGCCATCATGACCATGCTAAATTTTCCTAGCAGGTGTGTATAGTACACATACTATGTATAGGCTGGGACCTTAGGATCTTAGCCGCTTCGCTGAGAAACGGATACACTATTGTATGTAGAAGATTACTGTGCAAAGGGTGTTCCGTACTAGACCAGAAAATGGTACTGTGGAGCGGCCCGATGAAGGTGGATTCAACAAATCGCCCCGATTTGCTGGGAGTCCTTGACCATGTCTGCATTATACTCCATGGTTTTCACTTGTCTCCATTGCATCCACTGGAGCATAAATCCGTACGTTTCTTGCTCGACATTAGTAGCACGACGTAGCCCGTATGTTAAAGCGGAGCAAGGCTCAACTCTCAGCTTTCCCCTCATCCAACACATTACGACGCAGCTAAAAGTTGGCCATTCTTAAGTAAAATGGGGGTAATAAGAATGGTTAGTTCCACACCTGATCGCAGACAACTTCTTTCTCAGGCTTACACCACCTTGGTCCACTGCTGCTAGGTTTCTACTCGCAGAAGAATTAGTTTTCCAACGGCCGATGAGTTGGACAAGAGCATTCAACAACGTGGCTCCATGGACTGGTTCGTCGCTGATCGTCCAGCCATCTCGCCATCCATCTCTGCTCGACCCTTCCCTTGCTCGGCTGCACCTCGACAATCCATGGATGGACGAGAATATACTATCCATCCCTAAGAACAAATAACCTACCAGACTTAAGACACAGGAGTGGGATCTCATTCCATAGCATGAATAACAAAGCAACATACGCAACGACCTTCGCAGGCTCGACGATTCTCTGCTGGGGTGATTGATTTGTGGAGGGTGGTGTGGTTACTCCCATTACTCAAAATGGCCCCACCATATCATTCTCTCGTCCCCTTTGCATGCCATCAATGTGTGACATGTCGCACGGCGCAAAACCTGCATCGGCGTCCGTGGCATGGGAAAATTGGAAATATAAACTGTGCGAAACGTGCTCGTCACGAATCGGGATCACACAAAATGGCACATTGTGTCGAGGCCCGGGAGAACTCTTGATGGATCTATGGAAGAGCCCTGCAAAAAGTTCTGACGACTCAGTTTTTGTGCTCCCGTAGCTCCAGGTACCAGTACAAAACCAAGACGCCAGCCTACCTCTCATCATGCAAACAACAAATATTTTTGAAGATAGATGCCAATCACACCACATCTTCCATACTGAGCCAAAATTACACGGCTGGTGTTCCCGATATGCAGAGGAAGCTAGTAGGCCTGTGCCCCGGCCG
Organism: Zalerion maritima; assembly: GCA_022664585.2. NCBI lineage: Eukaryota > Fungi > Ascomycota > Sordariomycetes > Lulworthiales > Lulworthiaceae > Zalerion > Zalerion maritima. The sequence goes on from JAKWBI020000538.1 coordinate 8,807, forward strand.
GGTATCGGACGGGCACCTTGATGGCTGCCCACAGAAGCTCCACGAGCGACATTTTCAACTAGGGGACATTTCTAGAAGCTCTAGAGAACTTTTTTCTCCGTAGGAAAGGAGGATTGGAGCTTTCTCCTTGAATCTTGGCGTCATGACCTCTGCCAAGGAGAGTCACGATGGGGCGTCTTGACACCTCAAGTTATTAGACATACATAGCCAGCTGTTGAAATTAGGTCCGCCAGCATCGAGTTACTCCTTAGGGACAACCAGCCGGCCAGCCCTTTCTTGCGGGGAAAAACTTTTCAGTCTTCAACGTTAAGGACCGCAAGAGATTTTTCAAAGTCAAAGGGAGGTGAATACTTTGAATGCTGGCTTGAGGCGGGGACGCCTTACCTATTGCCTAATGCCAATGTTATGTGGTCACCCAACACAAATGGAGTAATTTGTTACGTACAGAAGCGCCTTCTCCCTGCCTAAGCGCCTAGGCGATCCCGGCCGTGCCTCTCTCTGCATCTGAGCTCGGAGTCTGTGCCGTTTCTCTGGGGTACAGTAGCACAGATGTGTCAACATATTCTAAACAGGGTAAGCAGGGGATGCACGGTGAAGCCTTCTCGCCTCGTTGAAGAGGTGGACTGATGAAAGATGATTATGGTGCCTCCGGCCCGTTCCCCTCTTCTCCCGCCTTCTTACCATGCATAGCACCGTTTCGAACACCTCACAAGTTCGTATGGTTGAGGGTGGCACCCAACTTTAGATCTGGTCGACGAGATTGACGGGCCGCTCTAACAAATATTGCAGCTGGGGACGGGAGCTTGAGGGAGGGTGGCTTATGCAACCACTTTGGAGGCATTTGTTGTGGTTGTCCCGAGCGGTGGGCTGTCAAGAAGGTAGTTGCATCTTGCCATGTCTTGCGCTCCAACGAGTACAAGGTCAAGTTTCGACTAGTATTGGTCGGGATAGCTGCTTTCATGCGAGCTTTGTACCATATCTTGCCACGAATGCCGGGGCTAGGATGGCTATCATGTGTCTCCTCTTAATCACCCTAGAAAGGGGTCTTGAATATCGAACACAAAGACTGGGCTACAAGGGAAGAGGGCACCATGCTACCAGGTAGGTGGCTTAATAAACATTGAAAAAGATGTTGTTCATTGAGACTCGGAGATGCTAGAATAATGGAAAGAGACCCCGGAACCCGAAAAGGGTTGGGGATTTCCTCTGGCCAAAGAATCTGCTGGAAAGGAGTAATAGGCAACATAGTTTTGGAGGGACCTTAAAAGGCAAGAGAGACATCAAACCACGCCATCGAGGTTGCTGTTTCCTTTGCAGGTATTCCATTTAGGCAGCACCTTCCTATCGTTGAAAAGAAATCAACAGTCTGGCACAGCGTAGCTTCCATGGTCCTTTGGGCGTATCAAACATTTGATGCATGTCACGAGAGCACACACCATCTAACATGATTAGGAAACTTCGCTGATCACGTCCCGGTACATTTTTACAGCAGCATTAAACATAAACAAAAAGTGGCTGGCTATCGGTGCAAGATCATTTGTTTCGTTTGCTGGGAGACAAAAGCTGTTACCCACTACTGTAAGCGTTTTGGGATGCTTCCACGATCTATTCTTCTGCACAAATGGCTGCCCTATTTGTCTCGACCATCGCGAATTCCACAATAACATGTCGAATAACCGGTCCGAGTAGCTGCTCCTAGCTTGTTTCTTGCGTATCGGAGCACAATCCTTGGGCGACAACGGCATCTCGCGGACAATTGCATGGATTTGAAACATCCATTTTGCTTTTGTGTTTCTCAGTCATCCACGACAATAGTCTCAGGCTCCAGACGCGGAATTAGCCCCTCACTCTTCCAAGGCATCCTCTCGGTGTAGCCCACGGAGGGCATTAGCTTATTCTCTAGCAACCTACCCTTCTTTACCACTTCCGTGTCGATAGTTTTGATGGCCTCGAGGGTGAGGTCCTTGAAGCGGCCGTCAGGAGGATGTAAGCAGTTGTTGCGTATCCAGTAGCATACGTTCTCGTCGAGGATCATGCCCCAGGGCGCATTGAGCTTCTCAAGGTTGAACTTCAGGATTCGTCCCTCGGGTGCGTGGTGCGAGTAGACTGGCGGGGACTCGAGAGTTATGTTCCTGATTTCGTCGCCCTTGAAGTTCTTTGCATGGAGTGCTTCGTCGACATCCCAGAGCCAGATGCCGTATTGGCTCTTGAGCCGCTTTTTGACCTTGTTTATGGATGTGGGCATGGTCTGGATTCCGCCAAGACCTGTGAGGAAGATCCTGTCGAGGCCCATCTGCCAGAGAATTGCGATGGTGAAGGGAATAGTGAGCGCGATAAGCCAGTCGGGGAGGTCTTTGTGGCTAGGGATGGCAGGGGGACACTTTTGTTCCATGAAGTCCTGGAGGAACTTGGGGCTCGTGACGGGCATCAGATTGTCGGGCCAGACAGGGTCCCAGTCGGTTCCGAAGATGCGGCCGAGGACTCGGAACTTCACTGAGTTCGAGTAGACGAGGGGAACCTTGAGGGCAATTTCGACGGCGCGGTCTTGGACCTCCGGGGTTACAGGGTTGGGGTTGAGGGGAATGCCCCGGCAGCTGAAACAGGCGTACATGATAGGGCCCACACTCCTGCTGTTCTTGACTTGGGGGAAAACAACACTATTATCAAGGCTGTAGTGCGTTGACAGGTGGGCGAGGTAGCCGTTGACATCCGTGTTTAGCGTGAAGATCATGTCGAGGTAATATCCAGGAGGTGTCATGGTGTCGCTCGTTTCTTCTTCCTCACCCTGGGCAAGCATCTGTCTCCTGAGGGCATCTCCAACAGAAAGAATATCCTGAGGCTTCTTTACCTCCATCTTCTCGCCACCTGGAAGGTTTTGGTTGATCATGCTTTCGACGACTCGAAGAGCGTTACGTCCTTCGATGTTGACGGTGTTGATTTCTTCTTGTCGTACCTCGTAGATATTGCCTCTTGGTTTCCTCTTGAGGTACTGAGAGCGGAGAAAGTCCGTCTTAATGGTGCCCTCCCTGGCAGCGGCCTCGATCTGGTCTCGGTCGATGTCGAACCTGCTTTCAGCCTCGGCAATGGTGTCATGAATAGCTCTATACCACGAGGAAATTGCGAAAGGGAGCTTGAGGAACGTGTTGCTATTGATGAACTTCAGTGTAGCTCGAAGTTCCTTGGCGGCTTTCTGTTGTTGTTGGTGGGAGAGGCTCGAGTTGGAGGAATCCTTGAGGAGATGCTTAACGTGCAATATTTGTGCCTCGATATCCTGCTGCGCTCGAGCTCTAAAAGGCTCCGTAAAGGTGCTGACTAGGTCGGCCGCGGGCTGCAATGCTTCCTTAGCCTGATGGCCGAAGTCCATGTTGTTTTCGCGATTGGCCATTGTGGGTTATTGCGGTTTGGGAGAAAATATTGTGCGTAAAGAGAAATTGGCGAGAAGGTCAAATGTCGATGCAGTCGCGAAAAGTGAATGTATTTATCTAATAATCTCATGGGTGTAAGAGTAGTGAATTTCGGCACGGTAGCTATGTGCAAACCAATATGGACCTAATGGAGCTGAGTGAAGGGAGACACAAAAGGCTCGACACAACAATATGTAACGGTATTTAGATGTTCGGGTGGGCAAATTATGAGGAAGAGGTAGGAAGGCACTTAACAAGAAATGAATATTCCGGGCTTCGAGCACTATTAGAATTGAGGAAAGCAGAGTGTTTTGCGGCTGGAAATGACAATGCTGCTGAGGTTACCGTTTATTGGAAATACTAAAATAATGCTACGGTTGAAAAGGCTGCTGTGTTAGCCTCGACCAGTAAAGGGACTGGGTGTATAAATGGGTTTGTAAGAAAGAGAGGTATAATAAAAGGGAGTCGGGGATATGATTACCGCTGGGGTTTCAACAACCGTGGCCGCAATACATTGCTGCAATAAAGGAGCAGATTATGAATCTAGCCGGATGTCTGATGTTACGTCGAATGCTCACGTAACCTCAGGCGCAGGTGATTATTAGGATTATTGAAAGTCTGTGTATCTGCCCTGTAAAAGCGATCGCAGTCTTAAATATTGTAAACATACTGTCTAGATTTTGTTCCTATCTGGGTTATTTATAATAGTGAAAAGCGGCTACATGTGGGTGCCTGCCTTCCGAGATATAGCAAGGCCAAGTATTTTTTGTTCCCTGTGTTCATGGTTTCGATTCCTATCCTAGAGAAGGTCAAATAATATGTTCATGTGAGGTCAGATTGGGGTGTTTTATACCTGCTCGGACCTTATTAAGAAGACGGTGCATTGGCCTTGTACCTGCGATAAGCTCTTGCTGTACTACTAGACCTGGCATGTAAGAAGAAATAATTTGAGTCGACCCCGAGTTATCAAGTCGATTTCTTGTGGCCTAGTAATATCCTCGTATACTAGCGAACAGCCTCTGTTAGGCTTTGCAGAAAACGTAGAATACTTTTGGCCTAGTATGTTTTCCCAATACTATATGGCTTTGAATTAGGAGGCAACAACTACCGTAATGGCATGTACCTTGCTATATATTCAGATCCCTACAGGTTTCCCTCCTCCTTGGGCTTCATAGCCGCGATTATAGGAGCCATGTAGGCCTGCCAGCGATCCGATACACTAAGATCCATCGGAGCTTCGCCAGAAGCAATCTGTTGAAGCTGCTTCTTGGCACATACCATGGCAGCCGCGGTCTCCGCTTCTGGGATGGTAGTCGGAGGTAGCGTATCAACCTGCCCCTGGACAATTTTCCCAGCGATGGCCGGGTCAGCACAGGCCGATTTACCCACACCAACGCCATCAACCACATCCAACGCATCAGCCAATCCCTTGACTGTCCGGAAGCCTCCTGTGATATACACCCTAGGCTCCTTCCCAGTCTTCTTGCGAGCAGCCATAATGGTCTCGGCAAAATCCAGGAAAAATGCCTCCCGCTTCTTCGTACTCTCCTTCTTGTGGACAAACGCAAACTCCTCGTAATTCCCACCGCTGAGCTCAAAGTAATCGAAGCCGGCCCCTTCCAGAGCTGAGCAAAGCTGAGCCGCGTCTTCGGGGGTTATGCCGTCCTCTTGGAACTCGACGCTGTTGATCTTGATGCCTACAACGAAGCTGGCACTCACGCGGCGGTGGACTGCGTCTGCAATCTCCACAGCAAGACGAGCGCGGTTGGTGACACTGCCGCCGTACTGGTCTGTTCGCTTGTTCGTTCTCGGGGAGAGAAACTGGGCTATGAGGTAGCCGTGCGCGCCGTGGAGCTGGATCCCGTCGAACCCGGCCTTTTCGAGGTATTCTGCCGCGTGGGCGAAGCCCTCAATGACACGGTTGATGTCCTCCTTGGTTGCGGCTCGGGGCTTGGCAAAATTTCCAAAGAACACTGCGGGTTGCTGGATGTCTGAGGCAGAGATGGGATGCCTCTGGATAGTGTCCGGGACTTGCCTGCCCGGGTGGGACACTTGGGCGACGATGAGGCCGCCGTCCGCCTTGGCGACGCTGGCGACGGCCTTGAAACCTTCGAACCTGGGACCCGAGAACGGTGCGTCGCGGGGGATGATGGCGTTTCCTGAGGTTTCGACGTGGTCAGGCTCAATTTGGACGTTTCCTGTTACGTTCTGCCCCCAGCCCCCTTGGCCCCAGGCCTTGTACAGACTGATGTACTCTGGTGTGGGGAGTCCACGCTTAGAAAAGTCGACGTCATCCCATGTGCAGAGGCTTTCGGACATGGCGGCGTTGAGAAATCTGTTTGGTGCGGTCCGTCCAGAGACGGGGAAGGTGATGGGTTCCCCCAGCCGAGCGGCGGGTGTCTTGTTGACCGACATGTTGATTGATGTATTTCGAGATGGGTCCAGATGGGCGTGGTGGCGTCGGTTATGAATACTGAAGTGAGTAGGTTCTCGTTCGATCTCGAATAGTTCGATATTTCATTCGCCTCATTGTGTCGAGTGACTGGCTACCAGTCGTTTCTTATAAGTGAATTTTTCATCACTCCACTCACAATTTCAACCGAGAACATTAGTAAGAGATGCAGCTCACTGCGACCCGACTTAGTAAATACTACTAATGGGCCCGGTACTATTTCATAAATGATGTGATCGCCTTTTGGGGGGGGCACAGATAAAGTCTCCGGGTGGATTCAGGGACGATGGAACCATATCATGGGCGTGGATTGTATAGGCAAAGTTGCCCACTGCGGGTGGCGAGGCATCTGCGCACCCCACGGACTTACTTAAAGGGGCAATAGACTATCCGAAGCCGAATGATTTTTGATAAACATCAATGCCTTAGTGGGTTTTGGCTCGGGAAAAATCTGTCTCAAGTATCAACTCGGCGCTCCCATTCATGGGTGTTGGGTGCCGCTTATAAATTTTATTTAATTTTTTTCATTTTATTATTTTATTTTAATTTTAGTATTATTTTGCTGTTGTACATCTGTGTTTGTGGTGACGTTCTAGCTTGAGGCAGAGCGGGAATATCCACAGTCCGGGACCTCGGCACTGCGCCGTACTACGGGCTGCTGAGTCCGAGTCTTTGTGGAGCCGCGCGGAGCACGGACCGTGTTCTTCATTGACGGGGAATCAGTCGTTTATCTAAACAACCTTAAACTCATCAAATGGTGTGGTAAAATATTTAATTTTTGACATTGAATATGTTCAGGATGAACCATATTTATATCAAGGCTTTCTATTGAATACGCACTCTGAGTGCTTAACTTGCATTGGGCTTGGATTTCACCAAGCAGTTGCTATATTTCTAATCAACAGGAGAGAAACCTCAGAACAAAGTCTTCAAGGGATCATCTACTCCGTCTAATACACTATGTCCTTCTAAACGAAATGTTTTCAAAAACTTCAAGATATAATGAGCCTGAAAGAAACCCCCCCCCCCCCCTAACAGACCTAGGAACTATGCCTTCTAAGTTAAAGTCTGGCACACGAAAATGCAAACTGCGAGCCATCACCATTCAGGAAATACAGGTCAATCGCAGGCCATAGAACTCGTGTTCAGCGACAGCCCGGATAGCATGGAAGCAACAACCTGACTCAGAGTCTTTTGCAAGTTCGCAATGCGACTCGAAAACACGCAAGAAGTTCCTTGGCGCATACCGCGTCTCGTCGATTTTGCCGAAGGGGTAACCACCGCAAATCTCGCACCCGCCATCTCAACAACGAACACGGCCTTCCCTATCCCTAGACTATCACCATCACTAGGCCGCAAAACCCAGTTCCCGCCCATCGCGGTCCCCTCGCCCGCATGGCTAAACAGGGTAACATGAATGCCATGCCCGGCGTTTCTGAAGACAGCGTTTCCGTCAAGCGTGAACTCGTGGGCGGCGGGGATAGGACTTGGACTAGGCTGAGTAGATGGGAGAATAATATCGTACTCCGGAGATGTTCCTAGGATCCAGCGTTCTGCTCCCGAGTTTGCTGCAGCTTGCTGTAGCCGCACGACTCGCCATAAGACTCTGTGGTGACTTTAGCAGACGATCGAGTGACATCTTCAAACACGGATTCCTGTAGCAGAACGCGAATGGATCGGTGCTCTCAGGGCTGCCCTGGCTCGAGGGAAACATGCCATCCCGACGTGTATTATGAGCTACTAGAATAGCATCTATCGCTAGCACATTGTCGTAGGGAACTAGAAGCGCGACTATTCGGGATTTTTTTTAGAGAAGAGAACATGTTTTCTGCTCGAATCTCTTTTGGGTTTTAGCGGCATGGTATCCTTTGTTGGTGTTGGTATTGGCGTCGGTGATGCCGATGAAGAGTGAGTACTCAAGTGTCGAGGGAAGACGGACGAAGGCCATAATTATGCCCATTGCGTGACAGGGACGGTATCAGGCTCGGTGCCTGTCATTGATTAGAGTTTCCCGTTATTTTAGCAAATAGTTATGTGCTGATTGGCGGCTACGAGTTCGTGGTGTTGGGCCATGATGCTTTGTTCTCCGACAGCTGCTATTATATATTGCCGAGCTATGAAGGGTTTCCGAGTGGTTGAGTCACGGATTGATCATTCCTGTGAGAGAATAAGCAAATTGTAATAGGTGTGCATATGTGTTGCAGTTTATTATTCGTCAGACTGGTTGGATATTGGTTTCCATGCCTCAATTAATCCAATGCATTGGGTGCTAAGCAATGCAATGCCGAATGGCGAACCCCGCAATTCTGTTAGGCTCCCAAGCAGCCGAGGTTTTCCTCTCCCCGCCTCGCTGTCCGCTTCCAAGAACCGAGAGGGCTGAATGTCATCATCTCACATACATGACTAATAACCATCTGGACGGGACTCCCGTTACTGAATACCCGTATCCGTACAAGTTACCATCATGCTGCAGGCAATTTTGGTGCGACTTCCGTCTCTCGTGGACTTTGTCAATTTCTTCCGTAAGAAAACTTTGCACGTCTTCTAGAAGCCTGGCTTGTGAGAAAGAAGAGAGGATTTGAAAACTACGCACAAGTTCGTATCCCAACCCGAATAACGACCGAAACCGCACCCAACGCTTCCAATTGACTTTGCGAAAAAATATTGTGTAAAACATGCCTATCCCACAACCAGCAGAGGCGTCCTCCTCCTCCAAGCAATGGGAGCAAGAGACAACAAATTTGCCGTCGTTTTACTCTCCGAAATCTAAACCTAAACAACCCGCCCTAAAACCCAATAGCGATGTGGCTCCCTTGGAACAACCCCTGCCCGAACCGTCCTCCCCACCAGCGTTCTCTGCCGAGGGTTCTCTCGTGGATCCTCCTCCTCCGTCCCTCCTGTCGCCCGAATTCACACCCCCATCCACACCCGGCAATGCGACCCCGTCTCTTGAGCCACGATCGATACCCGTAGATAGCACAGTACCATCCGGGGGCTGTGGTTCCAAGAAGCCGAAGCTCCTTCCGTCTCTCCCCGCAGTCGAGTGCATAGTGCGAGCACGGATTCCGACAGTCAACGGCACCGAGATGTTTTTGCATTTATACACCAACAATGTCGACAATAAGGAGCATTTAGCCATTGTCTTCGGCACTAACATAAGGAGCAAGAGTCTGGATGACCCACGGCCTGGCGAGACACAGATGGATCGCATGATACGGGGAGCATACTCTGGGCGCCTATTCCCCGGCCGAACAACCAGTGGTATGGGGGAAACCTCGAGTCGAGACCCGCCGCAGCAAGAAAAGGGGGCTATTCCGCTAGTGCGAATACACTCAGAGTGCTATACGGGGGAGACGGCATGGTCGGCACGGTGCGACTGCGGCGAGCAATTAGATGAGGCAGCCAGGCTCATGTCTCTGCCAACAAACACGTCTGGAGGCATTATTATATACCTACGACAGGAGGGCCGTGGAATCGGACTGGGAGAGAAGCTCAAGGCATACAACCTTCAGGATCTTGGGTCGGACACGGTCGAAGCAAACCTGCTACTGAGGCACCCTGCAGATGCCCGGAGTTACGGTCTTGCGACAGCCATGCTGCTGGATCTTGGCCAGGAGGAAGTGCGGCTCCTTACAAACAACCCAGACAAGATCCGGGCTGTGGAGGGCCCCAACCGTGAGGTTGTTATCAAGGAAAGGGTGCCGATGGTGCCGCTGAGCTGGAGGGGCAGGGGTGGATTCAAAAGCCAAGAGGTTGAAGGTTACCTGAAGACCAAGATCGAAAAGATGGGCCACATGCTAGACATGGGGGCCATATCTTGATACCGTGCTGCCTGGAGAGAAGGGAATATGGCAACACCGTCAAATGTTGCGGTGGTAGTTGGGAGTTTATTCAACTGACCTGGATGAGAAGAGCTGCACATACCGTTTTAAACTACCAACCATCGAAGATGGGCTAGAGCAACATAGTACCCCCAAAAGGCAGACAAAAATAGACGTATGTAGTACTACGAGTACATAATGTATATACAGTGCGTCGTTGCTTAGGCCTTTGTGATAGATTGCAAACCGACAGTAGCTGGAGGTTCCTAATCCATGCAGGTATCCTATGTTATCAGCGCCCTATCAGCTGGCAGCTGCGCTGTCAAAAGCCACTTCCGCCACTGGAAACGTCACATACAGTAGGGTCTTTCCCGGCACGGCCTTCTCCCTGCACCCACCCCACAAAATGTCCACTGCAGGTGTTCACGCGTCGCGTTTGTCGCTAGGCCGCAAGAGCAATTTTGCAATTGCACCACAAAAATACACCTCTTATTTTTTCCCAAAGGGGTTCTCGACCGCCATTTTTCAAGCAACTCATGAAGTGGTTTTCTGGCCTGTATTCGGTATCATTACGCACCGTGTCCCCAAACCGATCGTCTTCCCACAAATTCAACCATGCGCATACGGCTCACCGTCCGTAGGCATGCTCTGCCCGAGGTCAACATCATCTGGGACCTTGATGTTGAGAGCAAGCCGACAACATCCGTTCTTCTCGAGTCGGTTAATGCCGTCATACCTATTGAGAGTACCGAATGGGGGCTGGAAGACTATGCTGTCGAACTCAGGGACCGAGACAACAAGGGCTTTGAGCTGCTCCACTTCCAGCCATTGGGTTCCATACTTAAGGATGACGATTCCGTTCTGTACGTTTCCCCCCATATTCTCGAGCAGTGTCATCGCAACCTTCAGACAGCTAACCAGAGTTGTGCAGTATTCGCCCCCTACTTACCCATGACCTCAAGCAGCGCCGTCTGAGCGGCAGACATCAAATCAGCTACGACGGAAAGCATCTTGTGGATGGCATCGCCTTTGGTCGACCTCGCCTAAAGAACCCCTCAGACAGACCAGACATCAATATTCCACCGAGAAAACGGAGGCGTGTTCTGCTTCTAGACCCCGAAGAGCAAGATGATGAAGAAGACGATGAAGACTTTGAGCCGCGTGAAGGAGACGATGAGAATGAAGATGCATCTGATAGCGACGGAGAAATACTTCTGCTCACAAATGGAGAGCATGAGAACGACGAAACTCACGACGAAGGCGGTGCCGGAGACACGCCCCGGCCAACCCCCGACCCTGGACGCCGTGCCCCTTTTGACGCCAATGTAAGAGATGTCGATACCAATATCAATAGCCAGAGCGAGGATGAAGTTACTGGCGGAGGCGATCAACCGGGTCAAGACAGCATCTCATCAACTTCTGATGAGAGCATGGATGATGAATTGGATGATGAAGATCTCGACTCCGAGCTTAAAGAACTCCGGAATGAAATGATGGGCGAAGACGAAAATGACGACCTGGGAATTCCCCAGCCAGTTTCAAGTCTCGCTGATTTCAGACACCTGGCCAAGTCACCGCGTACTAGGCTAATGGACCTGGATACCTTGGATAAGCTGGCCCGGCTCGGGGATGCGTTTCCCCAGGCCTCTGTCGGAGCGCGGGAGCTAGGGCTGATGAACTCTGGTTTTAACGAGGAGCTAGCATATTTGCGTCTTCGACAAGACTACAACCCATCTCTATCCCTAAAAACCATGCTGCAAAGGCACCGTCTCCCTTTAACACAGCCATCTAGGCTCAACAATTCGGTCAGTTACCAGGCCGTAGATCCCAGTACAGGCAGCATGGCTGATTCTGAAGATGCAAGTGACGACGACGAAACTACTGAGCCTGCCTCTTGGGTTTCGCGCTTCGACCACATTGGATTTCCAGCAGGATCAATATCCTCGGGCAACGGCCTATCCGTGATGGCCAGTATCAAACATGTGCACGACGGCTTTGTTGGTACAGCTAGTACGCCAAAAGAATTTGGTAGCGGTGAGCGTCCGTCGAAAAAGAGGAAAGTGGGAGAAAATGGAAAGTCTGTGTCTAGTCCAACCCACAGCGAACCAAGCCCTTCCGCGCAGACTCCTTCAATTTCAGCAACCCGCGATTTGTCTTCACAACCCCAGACTTCGAGCGACGAAAGCGACGAATCCTCCAGCGACTCTTCAACCGATTCAGAGAGTTCATCTGACGAGAGCTCAGACTGTCAAATTTCTGGTGGTACACAATCGCTAGCCAGAGCACAGGCAGCCAAAGCTTCCGTCAAACCCTCAAAATCCAAAGACAACAGTGACGACAGTGAAGACAGCACAGGTAGTGAGAGTAGCGAAGACAATGATAGCGACTCTGAGTCTTCATCTGCATCGAGCGATTCAGACTCGGTTAGTGAAAGTAGCTCCAGCTCTGACTCAGGTCCTGAAGAGACATCCACCCAGGAACTTCCCAACAAACCAACACACTCTGGCAACCCCCAGTCTGCCTCAAAAGAGGCAGCATTATTATCCACTAGTCGTCAGGAACATTCATCACCCCTTTCAGCGTCCCAAGAACCTAGTGGCAGCCAATCTACCGCCCCAGGACATGGACTGCATAGGACCCAGAAGCGCAATGCTCGAAGACGAGCTGCGATGAGAGCGAAGAAGGAAGCCACTGAGCAAGAATCTGGAGCAGCTGAGGTGTCCACACCCCCCAAAGGAGCTGGAAATTCAGAGTCAGAAATAGAAGCGCGGAAACGAGCGCTGCTCGAATCATTTTCCATGGTAACACCCCCCCCTCCAGACTTGAAGAAATCACAGTCAGACAGCACAAAGTTGGGAGCGGATGTCGATGGCCAATCAACGACTGTCGATGTTTCTTTTGCTAGTAGCAAACCTACAACAACCGCAACTGTCTCCTTTGCAAGTGTTGCACCTCCCGGGAATGCAACCCGGGTGACTAAGGAGGGAAACCGGGTGGCCCCCGATGCTGACAACTCATGGAGAGATAAGATTGAGTATAGCGCAGTTGAATGCTGCCATGACGAAGTTGTGTTGAGTGAGCCACCGTTTCCCTTTGTCCAGCGATGGGATCAACAACAACAAGGGTATGACTATAAGGGCCAGCGGGGTGGGAGAGGTAAACGAGCGCAGCGAAACCAGTCTCAATTCTACGAAGAGGATGGGTGGACAAGTGGCAAAAAACGGAAGCTTGATGATTTGCAAGAAGACAGTGCTCAAGTTTCCACTCTGAACTATGACGATCCGTCGGGCTATGAAGCGGGACCTGAAGAAAGCCAAGCTCAAATGGAAGCTGATGGTGCGGCAGATGAGAGCAGGATCATGAAGGATGGAGGCAGCCAGTTCACGGATATGGATGACTTGCCCTCCCTCCCAGCAGACCTCGCAGCCCTTCCGCTGCTCCAGCCAGGCAAAGCTAAAGCTGGGATGGTGATAACCTGGAAACAGTACGTCTTGAGCTCTGCAACTAATTGGCAACCCGAAATCGTCGACATGACTGCAATTGTGGTCAACCCAAATGAAGACGTTACCGGTCTCCAGGTGGTTCTTGCCAGAAGAGACCTGGATATCGAATCACAGGCCAAGACGTATGACGATGAAGGCAACCGCGTTTATGATCGTTTCGAGGCGATTGATGTAGATGAAGGAGATAATTTCCCAGAGAGTGGTTACAGGGTTCTTGCATTTGCCGACATGATGGATCCCCGAATCGTTCAGCACCCCATCCAGCCGAAAGTAACTACCACCGAGCCAAAAGAGCCCCGCGAGAAGGAAGTTGGAATTGAAGAAGGCGATACCGCCATGGCAGATGCATCAGGAGCAGACGGTACAGTCATTCACAATGCGTGGGAGGGGGAGGACAGCTCCATGGTTGCCGAGCATGTGGCAGCTACTGGTTTGGACAAGGTCGGGGCGGAAGGAGGCCACAAGTTGAGTACCTAGCTCTATCTTCAACACCGTAGTGCAAAGCACTAATCAATATATTGAATAGCTTAAGCTTCTCGGGGGCCACTGCGAGTAGGGATGTATCCGAACCTGCTGCAGTGGAATCTCGGCTACATCATGAAACCGTTTTAATCGAGGAGAAACTGCCTCCTAGCTCTAGCAACTCTTCCATCTCGAGCGGCATTCGTACAAACAGTCAGCTTCATTCGGCAATCCTCCATGAGGCTTCTTCACGCTACGGAAGTATTGGCGCGGAGAGTCCATTTCCAATGGGATCTGTCAGCCCTCCAGGGACCAGCTTGCCTCGGCGTCCAGCGGGGCTTAGTGTAGGAGTGAACGACGGTGTAGTTGATCCAACTTATTCTCCTAGTCCCCGAAGCCACGGTGCCCAAGCCAATTCCCACAATAAATCACCAGGCAACGGAAATGAGAATTCTACGCCTATCACCTCACAACATGGGGAAAGCGAAGACCCGGGATTTAATTCAGTCCACACAGAGCCGCCACAGTATGGGCCACAATCTTCCCAAGACAGGTTGCTAGTCACTTCGGAGCTGTCGGAGTCCTTCCTAGGAAAGCCATCCAGACATTCCCTTGACCTTGACGTGGACAACATGGGGGACATTGTGCACGATTCGTTTCTAAGCAGCGCCCCAGGCCATGGCGAGGTTGGATCTTCAGTGGCTCCCGAGCATAGCACGATTCCCCAGGCGGAAGAGACGGTAGTATTTCAAAGAGACGAGATTCGAGCCATGGCCAGTCATAGCCCACCACGGGTGAAAACCATCGCCAAGATCATAGGAGAGCGATCAGCGTCCCCAGCGAGCGAGTCTCGAGAACTTATTCAGGACAGCATGGGCATGATTTGGAATGATGACGAGCCTCTAGAAGCCGATGCGCCTCACACTGGAGATTCTGGACCGGCTAAAGATATGGATGTATCCATTTCGACAGAACGCCACCATGAAATTAGCCAGCTCATCACGAACAGCGGCTTCCGAAAGGGTGTTTCTCCGACATTTGAGAAGAGGGTCCGGCTTCAGCTGACAAGCCCTTCTCTCCAACTCCAAGAAGAAGCTGCGGCCGCATCATCCGTGGCTTCTAAGGGGGTCTCGCCCATTCCTTCCATAATTGTACCCAATTCCCAACCTAAGTTGGACCCGGAAACTCATCCTCCCTCAGGTCAATCTGCCTGGCCGGTCGCCTCAGACAGAAATGACACGCTCAATCCACCTGACGACCATATATCTCAGGCTGATCCTCCTTCCCCCACGACCAGTCTACACTCCGGTAGGCAACTGAACCCTGGTCTTAGTTTTAGCAGTATCAATGATGAGCTCTTGTCAGATGTCAACGACTCTGGCTCTGTTGTGCTTGGATTACCTGAACCACCATCGAGGCGGGCGCTATCCGATTCCTCCGATTCCGCAAGATTTTTCAGGGGTCCATCGCCACCGACAAAAGATGCAAAAATTCCGAAACTCGATAGGTACGACAACGCCAGTGGTACCGACACGGACATTAGCATCGAGTTACCGTCCCTGGAAACTCTTTCTCAAAGGAGCAAACTCGCAAGCCAAACTCCAATATCTCCACCTGCTCGGAAGCGAAAGACCCCGGTAAGCGAAAAGCTCGATGTAAAGTCAGACTTTGCAAAAGGTGCCCCGAACAAGATAACTCCGTCACAAAAACCTATTGTCGCAAGCTCTCGCCGTCGAACAAGCAGCGTCGGTGTCAAGTATGAGCCTCCAAATCAGCCAAGGAGAAGCCCCCGCTCGAAAAAGTCCACCACATCAATGAATCGCCCTGGTACCATCTCCCCACCACAACCGAGACGAAAGCAAACTACCCAAACCAGTAAACCGCCTTTCATCATCCCAGCTGGCTCTCAGGTTATTACTCTAAGCTCCAGTCCCGAGCCCGAGTTTGAGGAAGACTACAAGGACGATAGCGTTGGCGAAACTTATGAGGAACCTCGTATGGCCACGAATGTGGAAAGTCGTGGCGGGATGCGTACCAGGAGCCATGGAAATAGTATGCCAATTAGAGAAGATACACTCAGCCATAGTCGGTCGACCACCACCGGGAGAAGAAATAATTCCAACACCTCCCAGGATATTCCCTCGACCTGGTCTGGACCAGGAGCCACTACCCGGGGAAGAAGGAAAACGAGTGTGAGGTACTAGGCGGAGCCTCACTCACATATTTGTGTATGTATGAGGTGGGAAAATTAATGGTAGTGGTATTTCTCATTGGTTTATTGCTCGTTTGAGCGAGACGAGCTGCAGGGGAGCAGCGTCGATACCACGAGATGGGAGGAGGTTTTATATAAAATATAGCATCACTTAGATGAACACTTTCGCGCCATGAATCAGTCCGTATGTGACTAGAGCCGTTGATGCATGCGACCCCAGTTTTATGTATCCAGGCCAAGAGTACAATACGCATTTTGATATCAGTACTTTATTAATGGTGCTTTTATCTCCACCAAGCCTTCCACTGATGCTTCCATGCCATAGTGTTTCAACGTTGCTTCTCTTTATGAAGCCAGTGGCTGTGCTCAGCGTTTTATTGGTCAAATCAAGCATTAACCCTCGTGGAGTTTTCTTCTTGACCTAGTGTAGCGATACAGCTTCTTCATTTTATATGTCTTCAGTAACACCTTCGATTTTGAGCCCCCAGATCGGAAACTTCACTGTGGACTTCTAAGAGACGGCCATTTCACCTTACAAAGCCATGTGCCGGGGTGCAGAGAAGTCCAGCTTGGTGATTCACGAGGACTTCAGAATGTGGGCTGCTACAAAGGCCACGCTTTCTTCCCAGAGATACCGGAAGATATCGTCAAGACTTCGAACACGCTGGAAGACCTCTACAAGATAAACCTAACGGAGGTTATTTTGTCAAGAGAGGCACCGGACGAAGCTAGTGTTTTCGGGCGACTAGTTAAGGCGGAACCACATGATGACGAAGTTTAGCGCAATCTTCCGGTATTCACGCGTGGAACGGAGAATAGTCCAATCTTCCTTGATGAAAACGGTAATAGCGGTTTGGGCATAATGATAGGAGCGGAAGCATCGCGTGAATCGGTGGAAATAGCGGCTGGAGGGGTCGAAGCATCAAGCAAAGCGGATGTAGCAACCGAAGTATCAGTGGGTGTATCACCGGACGTAGTAGTGGAAACATTCAACCCACTCGCCAATATCCAAGTAAAAGGTCTACATCGAGAACCGCGGGATAGGAGAGGGTGAAGATGGTCCCCCTGGCATCAAGCACGGCAAGAAGCCCGGCTAGGAGGGCAAGGATATCTGCTTCATTATCGCCGTGGATGCCTACTACTGGGTTCGCAACGGATATCTCGCTTCTTCTCTCTTTCACGAGCGTTTGGTTTATGGTATCCTCCATGGACTGACTCATCATGACATTTGTTCCGAGGAGTTTCGGGATCGATTATTCTCTCTTTCGGGCGTCGACCATTTCTCCTCTTCGCTTTGCATAACGTTCAAAGTGCCCAATAGTCGCGAGTAGCGCAACAAGCCATGGCTTAAAGTAACGTTCAAGTAGTCAAGAATTAGCTTCCAGTGGCTCAGTGATGAATGCGAGGGTTTCCTTTTTTGCCTTTCCTGATCTCTGGGAAGAGTCAATCCGAAGTTCCCTGTGGCGGAGGAAATTCTCGACGATAGTAGAGATTGGGTTTCGAAAGATTGAACGTCTTCAAATTCTCCTTGATGAGCAAGTCAAGCGCTCTATGGAAGAAATTCTGCCCGGCCCCCGTCCGTTGGTACGCCGAATCCTTCCCGAGGACTTTCTGCAGTCACGTCACACACACTCAAGCTATCATAGGTAACACAAAAGTCCTTCCCCACGAAACGAGAAAAAGGAACCAAATACAGCCTTGCCAACCTCCGTCTTTCTCTGTTCCTATCGAATCCGCCGTACTATCCATAGTTGAATACACGTCACGGCGATAGCGTCATTGTTATTGAGTCTCGGCAGTAAAATCACTTTGTGCCGCCGATAGTAATAAACAATTACGTCATTTCAGGTATTTTTTGTAAGCAAGCACGCACCCTGCATCTCTGCATCGGTGTCTTGAGTGTTGCTTATTTACTTTCTTTGGTGTTCCTTTTTTCGTAGGTGTAAAATAGCTGGAAGTAGAATGGTAGCAGATGCGTTCCTGCGTGTTTCTGATCTTTACAGCAGAGGAGTCTGGGTTTGTGGTTCCTTGAAACCGAAAACTGATTCTAGACCTTCTTGGCTCCACCTTCCATGTGTGTGTTGAGACAAGATGGCCGATATCTTCCTGGGTTATGTTGTTGTGTCGCAATTTCCATGTAAGACATTCTGATCGGGCGGTGAGGGTCAGCCTCAGGTCAGACCTTCAGAAAACTGTGTGTGTGTGGTGCAAAAAGGCCCAAGTTCCTGCCATTCTGGAACCTAATCAGTAGCTCCGGCTGACGTCATTTTCCCGGCGAGTTGCGTTGGTACGCGCGCCAGAAGCGCCATGGGCCCTGATTGGCCGTGGCATGGCCTCTGCACGTGATAAAAAAGTGTGCATCGTGCATCCATAAGGTTCTACCAGAGATTATGACTGTTTTTCCCTTTTTCCTATACAACCCCACATGCCAAAGCCCATCAATATACCCTATTTTTTTTTCCTTTCCTTTCCCGTTGCGCGCGTCGCCCAGTCACACGGTATCTCATTGCATACCGATTTGCTATTTGCTCAATCTTTCTTCACATCCTACGTACCCTAACCCATACCCATACGTCTTTCTTCTCCAACAGTCCCTCTCTTCTTCCTCCAACCGGGGCCCGGAAACTGTGCATCATCCTCAAACCTCGAAGAGCCCACGGCCTGCGGTTCAACTCTCTCAACGCAACCACGGTTCTTCACCGCGGTTGGCCTCTTGGGCAACAGAGCAGGCACTAATCCAATTGGGTGCCCGTCATTGCTCAGGATGTGGGCCGGGATGTGAGCAAGGGCAACAACTACAGGAGCTGGGGGGAACGGGAGGGAAACCATATTGACGTGAGTGGACAAAACAAACAATGTGCTTTTCGGGGGGAGCCGCGAGATTGTTGTTATTGTGTCGAGTGAGAGAGTGGTGAGTGAGTGAGAGAGTGGAGTGGAATTTGGACTACGACATGGACGAAGACCAGGCACCCTCTGCGCCTCTAATGAGTTGCGCATGTGCGTAAGTGCGAGCGAACGAATGCGTGTGTGTGTGTGTGTGTGTGAGTGTTGTGTCTGTGTGCGCTTCAGGCATGTGTGTGTGTGTGTTGATCCAGCGAGGATTTTGGGTTCTGCTTCAAGATTTATCTTTCGATCAGCCTCAATTCATGGGCAAACCAAACAACCAACTACGCAGCAAGTTTCAGCCAGCCCAATCACGCCTAAAGCTGAATCTCTACTGTGTGGCTTTTTCAGCGTCGGGTTAAAGTTAGGCACAAGCCGGCCCCCGAAGTCGCCCTTCGACTACTACTACTACCACGGTCGACCAGCCTTGTCCTGCCTAGCTCGAGCGCGCGATAAGTCCGAAAATCCTCCTGGCATCCCAATCCGCTTTGCCGTTTTTTGGGATCGAGGCCAGAGGCCGATCTGGCTTTCTATAGCCTTCTGCCTCAACACACACCGTCCTGCGCTTGCACATCCACATCCACATTTTTTTTCTTTTTTCTTTTTGCTTAACTGCGCAACCACTATCGCGCACGGTGTCAACGGCGTCGTCCTCTCGCCGCCTGCCGGAAAAGCAGTCATTCTCACGATTGGCAGTCCACTGCTGTTACTCTCACCTCGCTCTCCGCTCTCCGCTCTCTGCTCTCTGCTCTCTGCTCTCTGCTCTCTGCTCTCTGCTCTCTGCTCTCTGCTCTCTGCTCTCTGCTCTCTGCCCTCTGCTCTCTGCTCTCTGCTCTCTGCTCTGCTCTTCTCATTATCCGTTGCACGTCGTGGTGGTCGTAATGCCACGAATTTACACGTTAGGGATACTGACGCCAATGAGATAGGACACTAGACGTCTCGGTGTCTGGCCATACACGGCCATTCACGTCCCACCTAGTACTCATCATCATCCATCATCTCTCACTACTTCTTCTTCCTCTCCTATGAACAAACAGAACCCGCGCCACCAAACTGAATACTTATCTACCGATAATACTACTACTACCACCGCCGGGATGTTGCCTGAATCGACTTTGCTCTATCCAGGCAATCCAGCCCAAATGGACCCGCTCAGCATGTCGGCTTCGGCCTATTCCCTTTCCCCTTCCCACTTTATTCCCAATCCTCAAATCCAGGATCTCTCCTTAGCCGAATCCTTCAGTCAGCCAGACTCGCCCTCGAACTCGTCCCTGTTTGAACTGTTTACAAACACGGACGCCACCGTACTAACGAGTAATTCCACCCTGGCTGACGAAAAAGACCACATCAGGAGCACCCCAAATCCAACTTTAGCACCCACCTCGAGTACCACTGCCACAGCCACCACCACATCCGTCACCACCCCGACCCCCATCTCTGCCCCTGTCCCTGCCCCTACACCAACCCCAGCGCCTGTATCAGCACCACCTGCCCCAGCACCGCCTGCCCCAATACCTGTTTCCCAAGCCACAAGTTCAATCCCCACCACTTCAGCAGCAACCACCGCTACGACGACTCCCGCCACAACTTTCAACACGGCTTTAAACAATGTCTTTTCTCCGAACTCAAACCAGTTCTTCACCACCGCTCCGAGTCCTGCATTCAACAGCAGCTCGAGCGGAAGTAACAATGCGCCCGCAAAGCCAACCTTTTCGAGCGCAGCAGCAAAGCCTGCATTTACTCCCCGAACAATAAACCCAATTGCTACCACCCAGGGCGGTCCATTTAGAGTTTCAAAGGCCAGGGCACGCCACAAGCAGCGTCTCAAGGCCTACCGAACCCGTCGAAAAATTGAGCATTTGGACACGCCATATATTCATATTCCCGGCGATCCTGTACCCCCTACGCCGCCGACAGCCATTCGCATGTACTCGGACGCCCGCCTCACCCTCGCACAAGTTTGCTGGGCTCGCCTCACGCCAATGCAGGAGATAACACGTCTTTACTTCCACGCATACCACGACAGCGAGACAACTTCATGGGGTGGCAGGACGGGGGACCTTCTCAGCGAAGAAAGAAAACGGTTTAAAGACGAGTATCTGGAGCACGTGCACACCTTCATCCCACAGGTAGAGGCACTTAGGGGGTTCATTGAGCTTGGACGGAAAGACATTGGGCAGTTCAGGACCGACTTTTTGCTCAAGGGGGTTGGGGCTATGCTGTGCTATATGAAGGAAATGAAGGGGCAGCGGGCGAAGGAACCGCTCAAAGAGGACGATATGCTGATGCTGCACAAAATGTTTGGCCAGTTTGGGAACATCTTGAATAGCGAGTTTCAGATTAAATGGAAGTTCAACAAGGAGCGACTTGTTGGTGGAGGAGGATTAGAGATGGACGAGTATAAGTGAGGGGGGGATCGGGAAGGAGGATGGAATAGACAAAAGAAGGAGAGGATCTTAGACGCGAGCAGCAGACACTTTTAGTGCCAACTCGGGGAGGTCAAAGGAGGAAGGGGAGGGATAGGGGGAGAAAGGGACCCGGACAAAAAGGAGCCGGGGGTTCTGGAGAACAGAACAAATGGTATCAAGCTGCCGACTGGATTCGGGGCTTTGGGATGACTGGTGAGAGGATGCGTATAGAATTGATACCATGAAGGTGTTTCTGGCAAGTGCCACAGTTGGTACCCTATATCCCAAGAGATAGAAGGACTCAGCGTCACCTTTTTAGACGATATGTTATGCCGTATAGCTAGCTTTTCGACCACAAACAACAACAAACAACAACAAAAGAAAAAAGAAATATATACCTGGTTTGAATACAATGATGCCCTCGATGGGCCTTGAATATTACTTTTAACAGCATTCGAAAACATACGGGGTGCCTGAGGACGAATGTGATGTGTTATATGAGTTCCACGGTCTGGAAACCGATGACTCACGGAGCGTCAATGACACAGAGATGGAAATAATCACGGGAATATTAGTTCACAGCTAGTCTTGGCCATTGGCAAATTTCAATACTACGACAGGTACGTTTGGGCATGTGGCATGGCTGCCCCACCACCAGACATTACACGTGGTCGAACACGCTGAAATCGAGAACCCCGCGTCTAGAAGGGTTGGGATAGTCCAAATAGGGATATTATATGCGAACTATAGATGCCTCCGGGGAGCTCCGTCGGTCGAAGCTTTAT
Organism: Zalerion maritima; assembly: GCA_022664585.2. Taxonomy (NCBI): domain Eukaryota; kingdom Fungi; phylum Ascomycota; class Sordariomycetes; order Lulworthiales; family Lulworthiaceae; genus Zalerion; species Zalerion maritima. The sequence goes on from JAKWBI020000538.1 coordinate 30,737, forward strand.
CCTGCGTGGTTCTCGAGCTCCCACGGTTATATACTAGTTCCAGGTGAAAAAAAATACCATTATTGCGAAAACCCGCCGGCCCACCTATGTTGGTTCATAAGACAAGATCTTGGAAAAATTAAGAGCCATCTAGATCTTTACAGATTAAACACATCCTTACTAGACACCTAAGAACTAAAGTAGCATTTAACGATTTAGTATAGCACCTAACAGCCTACCTAGCTAGCTTCTTACCTGCTACCGAATCACATGAATGTTTTACAAAGAATAACCCATTGTTCTTTTTGATATAATGGTATTTCCTTCTCACTCTCCAACCTGGCTCATCTCTGGCCAAAACACTGCCAGTAGTTTAGAAATAACCGAAATCCATGTCTAAATACCTAGTCAGGTGGTTACTACTACTCGCACATGGCAATTCCTCGCCAACATAAGTAGCGATGCACTGTTGAAAAGTGCGAGACTAGATCAAATTATGCATCCTCTTCTTATAATCTAGCTACTCTACCCAGTCTCTCAATTCTCATCATCTCCAAGGCGAGGCGGGGTATTTTCTTGTTTTGCCCCAAATTTTACTCTATATCTCCTGCTCTGCTGCCAGAGCCTCCATGCACTCACACAGCAAGGCAGCCTCTCAGGTGTATCCAGTCCATTGTGGTGGGAACAATTATTCACATTCTAATCGTTTTGCTGCCCGAAACTACTACTGTTCGTCCAATATCAATAGAATAAGAATCGAGACACCAGGCAGGGCCTTGGGCCCACCGCTCAGCACGTCATCTGCGATTGGAGAGCACTCGGCGAGGCGACCACCAGTCCAAGTTCAGCAAAACCATGCCCGGAATGGGGGTGATTTTGAAGGAAACGACCTGGGGAAAGAAACGATGAGAATTGGGGTTTTCTTCTTCTTTCTAGCAGTATAAATTTTGCTACAAAAAAAAAAGACCCCCCCTTCGCTCCCTGCTTCGCGCTGCAGCATTTGCACCAGCCATCCATCAGCGTGTCAAAGATCCTAGTTATGTACGTTACATAGTAGAATGGCCCTCACCGCAGCAGCCTTTTCCCATCGCAAACTCTCGACGACTGGCTGCAAGTTGATTAATCTCCATTCCCCTAAAAACCACCCTTTTTACTCTTCTTTCACTGTCCAGGGGTCAGTGGATGCGTCCGAACCTGAGGATGGCGCGCGCGTGTGTGTGTGTGTGTGTGTGTGTGTGTGTGTCTGCAGGCATTGCATGGCATGCACCAACACCCGGAAAAAAAAAAAAGAATAAAGTGTGTCTGCTGCCTGTCGCATGCGGCCCCGATCCAGCCCGCTTGATTGGCCATGAGCCGTTCCCGGGGGGGGGGGGGGGGGGGGGGGGGGGGGGGGGGGGGGGGGGGGGGGGGGGGGGGGGGGGGGGGGGGGGGGG
>JAKWBI020000539.1:0-32119 GCA_022664585.2 Zalerion maritima
TTGGGTATGTGGTATATATTATAAAAAAGCCCTGATTTTTAAGAATAAAATATTAAATTTAAAAACCCTTATCTCGGCACAAAATAAAAAGTTATAGCCTTATCAGTTAATTATTAAGAGACCTGAGAATTCTTGGCAAAAAAAGGTTGGACAATAATATTCGGTCTCTACGTACCCCAAAGTGTAAAGCTATTACTGCCCGCATCGGCCTAAATAAAATACTTAAAAACACATAAAAATCTTAAAAATAATATTTATAATATTACCTTTCCATGACAGTTTTTCTTATATTCTTACGATTTTATTTGCATTATATATATCTTTTATAAAATTTACTACGGATGGAGTTGGGCGGCGAAAAGCTGCGGCGAAAAATTCGGGGTGGGCTAATCATGTGACCATCGATTTTGTTGCATAATATATAGGCAGTAATAAAGCTGGCCGCATCCGCCCGATTAAAAGGATTAAAAATGAATAAAATTTACTGCGGATGGAGTTGGGCGGCGAAGAAATACGGCGAAACAATTAGGGGCGGGCTAATTATGTGACCAACCACATTATTATATGGCTATGGTAAATGCACACCTGCCATACGCACCAGCCCGCATCCGCCTAAATAAAATACTTAAAAATAAATAAAGATGGTAAAAATGGTATTTGTAATATTAGCTTTCCATGGCAGCTTTCCCTATACTTTTGCGATTTTATTTGTATTATATATATTATTTGTAAAATTTACTGCGGATGGAGTTGGGCGGCCAAAAAATACGGCAAAACAATTAGGGGCGGGCTAATTATGTGACCAACCCCGTTATTATATGGCTTTGGTAAATACACACCTGCAATACGCACCAGCCGGCATCCGCCTAAATAAAATACCTAAAAATAAATAAAAATGGTAAAAGTGATGTTTATAATATTACCTTTCCATAGCAGCTCTTCCTATATTTTTACGATTTTCTTTGTATTATATATATATTTGTAAAATTTCCTGCGGATGGAATATTCAGCGGCCAGAAAATCAGGGGCGGCTGATTATGTGCCTAACCACATTATTATATGGCTTTGGTAAATGCATCCCTGGCATACGTACCAGGCCGCATCCGCCTAAATAAAATGAAGAAAAATAAATAAACATCTTTAAAATACTATTTTAATAATTATCCTTCGATTCGCGCTTTTATTTTATTTTTACCTTTTTATTTGCGTTTATTACTTCATTTTTAAAATTGACCATACACGGAATCGTGCAGCGGGACAAAATCGAGGTCGATTTAATGATAGGACCAACCACATTATTATATGGCTTAAATAATGGCATACCTGTTATACGCACCAGGCCGCATCCGTCTAAATAAAATAAATAAATAAAAATAAACGTTGGTAAAATACTATTTAAATAATTATTTATTAATCGCAGCTTTTATTTTATTTTTACCTTTTTATTCGCGTTTCCTACTTAATTTTTAAAATTTATTATAAATATAATCGTGGGGCGGGAAAAGGTTAGGCTCGGGTTAATTATATAATCAATTATATTGTTATTTAACTTTGGTAAAAATATACCTGCCATATATACTAGGCCATATACGCTTAAATAGAATAAATAAAAATAAATGAAAATATATAAAGTAGTATTTTAATAATTATTTTTCCATTATAGTTTTTATTTTATTTTTACCATTTTATTTACGGTTTATACTTTATTTTTAAAATATATTATAAAGGGAATCGTTAGGTGGGAAAAGAGTTAGGGGCGGCTAAATTATATACCCAACCATATTATTATATAGTTTTTGGTATATGCACACTTGCCCGCATCGGCCTAAATAAAATAAAATAAAATATATAATATTAATAAAAAGATTCTTTTATATACGGACTTTCTTTTACAATATTGTTTTAGTGTTAGCATTTTATTTAAGCATTATATTATAATTTTAAAGTTTTATATTAGGTAAATTTACGGTTAGCAAAGATCTGATAGGGTAAATATTATCTAATTTGCCAAAAATCCAACTATTTTTATTATTATTGTAAAATTTATTTTCTATTTTTCGAAAGCCTTAAGGGTTTATTATTTAATCGTTTATTTTATTGAAATATTTTTAAAAAGGGGAGTAAGGGGAAAATACCGCAGGCGAGGGTATTAGATTGGCAAAAAAGGACCTTCAACATTATTCCATTATTGTTTATAATAATATATTTCATTTTTAATATTAATACATATATCCCTTGCTTTTTCCTTTTCCACCAATTCTTTTATTACTTTTGCCATTATCATTACTGGATTAAGAGAAAGTTTAAAAAGAAATTAAATCGGCTTATTTCTCCCCTTTTTATACACAGATTAATGGAATGTTTTAAATGAAATTAAATGCCCTTATTTCTCCGATTTCTATATATAAATTAATGGAAATCTTTAAATCAATTAAAATCCGCGTGTTTATACAATTTTTATATAATAGAGAATATAATATTACAGTGGGGGGGGGGGGGATAAAGGGTTATAAGTTAGAGAAGGTCCAATACTAAATAACGTAAGTTGTAATATAGTAGTTCAATTGGGTAAAGCCAAATCGTTAATTAAAACTGTAAACCTGAAGTGCATAAGTTCAAATAAGCCTGTAGCCACGTTTTTCAGACTTTTAAAAAACTTTCTAATTAAGCAATTGAAATAAGTAAGCAAGTGAAATGAGTAAGCGAGTGAAAAAAGTAGAAATAAAAAAGTGTAATAATAAGCAAGTAAAATAAATAGAAATAAAATAAGGGAAGAAGAAATAAGTAAAATAATAAACAAAATATAAATAAAAAGAATAATAAATAAAATAAATATAAAGAATAAAAAGCGAATAAAAAAAAAGAAAAAAGAAAGAAATAAAAGGTACAGAATAAAAAGCGAATAGAAGAAATAAAAACAAAATAATAAGAAAAAGCGAATAAAATAAAAAGAAATAGAATTATAAGCGAATGAAATAAAAAGAAATATAATTATAAGCGAATAGGATAAAACAAAATACCAACTTTCTTAATAATTTAAATCGTATTAGCGATTTTCACGATATGTATGGCGGATACTACGTATTCCCACACCTTACTTCCTGCGTGGAAGTACCGGATATTATTTATAATAGCCCTGGCCATCCTATTCCTTGCTCCTTTTATGCGTATTAATAAGTACGGGCTCGGATAAAGGAAAAAGCGGATTATTAAGGGGATTAATACCAATGGGTTAGGAATATTAATTCAATAAGAGATTACTTTTCCTTCCTTTAATATTACCGCTTTTAGGCCGCCTGGTAGGTTTATAAATAAGACCCTAAAGTTTATACGCTTATATTATTAATATAATTAAATGCGTATAAGGGTTATAAATTTTAATTCCTTCGGGGGTATATTATTAATAAAACGTGCATTTATTTTAATTGTTTGGTAAATATTAGGCTTATTTGGGATTACCTATCGGTAGCCTTTTGGTTTCTTACCCTTATAAATAATTTTATTAATAATTCCTTTTACCCTTATTTTATTTATTAATTTTACCTACAAGGTTATTTTTATAAATTATAATATTTATATTACCTTTATAATTTTTAACCCGTAAGGCCTTCCCCTAATATTTTTGTTTAAAAGATTAGGTCCGTAAACTTTAAGGGGTCCTTATATTTATTACCTAAGGGCGCCTCTTTTTCCTCCCCTATATTTTCTTTTATTATCTCTTTTATCGCGCCCAATACTTCTTTATGGCCAGGATCTTTCTTTTTTCCTTTGGCGCTTTTTTTTCCCCCACTGTTTTAACCTTATTTTCCATTTTTGCTTTTTTGGAGGGCCTGCCTTTTTTGTTTTTAATTTCCTTTTAATTATAATTAAAAACCTTTTACGCCGTTTAATTATAAAGGTTCATAATAAATGTTTTCATTATTATTTCCGTGTTTATATTTTCCCAGTTTTCCTATAAATATTCCTTAACCGCTATTATTTTATTTTTTATAATAATAAATAAATAATTATTTTAAATATTATTATTTTTGGGTATTTTATAAACCTTATTGGTTAGGTTTATTTATGGGTGGTATATTTAAGGTACCTGGTGTTATTTCTTAATTAGGCCAGGCGAATGTTTTAAAAATCAGGGGTTTTTTATAAATATATTTTAGGCCTTTTATACCCGATCGTATTAATCCTTAGGCACCTTTTTTTGCTTATAATACCGTAAGAATATCATCTTTATTGGTGCTTTTTCCGTAATTATATTATTAAACGTTTTAATGGCCCAGGTATTATATTTTCTCTTTTTTTAATTTTATTTTAATATTTAGTAAAAGGGATATAAATAAAGAATTCCGTTAATTCGATTTTAAATATCCCATAGGTAATTATATAATATATGGTTCTTTTTTAAGTATTAATAATATTTTATTACTTTAGTTTAATATTAGGGCCATTTATTAAAATTGATTATTAATATAAGCAGTGCTTATACCTTTAAAATTTTTAAAGGGGTTATACTGGTTTTTTGGGCGAATTTTATTTACATATAATAAAATCCCTGCGTATAGTCCCGTTTAGTTTAATAGGTTTAATTAAAATTATACTTATAATGGTTTTCGTATAAAGGCTTATTTTCCTTAAGTTTACCATTATTTAATACCAGCTTTACTTTTTTGCTTATTTTTTAATTTAATAATATATATATATTAGCCATATTTAAATTATTTAGCTTTTTAATTAACTTGTATTCCATTATTTTAGGCAGGATTAATCGGTTAATACGTATTTTATTGCTTCCTTATAATCGGAGCGCGGGCGGTAAATCGCGGGGGTCGGTTTTGTCTTTTAGGCCATTTTAATTATATTATATTGGTTGGCTTATTAAAACTGGGGGTCGATGGGGTTACGCGTAGTTTCCTTAACGCGGGCGGTGGTCCCTTTTTTTTCCTATTAAAACTTATTTCCGAACAGTGTTATCGTTTTTTTTATATTGGTCCAGGAATACTTTAAATTTTTAAAGGAGTTCCTTATAAGTTCCGAGGTGTAGGTCGTTATTTATAATTCTTATAAAATTGTATAATTAAGCACACAATATATTATTAAAGGCGTTTAGAAATGCGTTTAATAAAATAATATTATTAATATAACCCGTGTAATCTTTGTTATATTAAGCGAGCGGGCGTTTTTACCCCGTAATATTCAGCCGTTATTAATTAATATTTTTATAGGCCAATTTTGGTAAGCGAAACGCTCCAGGTTTACTATATTATGGCCTTCCTAAAAAATATCCCTATTTATTGGGAATACGTAGTGAGCGTAACCGAGCGAAGTATTCGCTTTTTAAAATCATTGAGCCCGTGAGGGATTACTAAGGCTTACAGGGGGGAACTGGCTTAAAAATCGAAAACTGTGGAGTCCTTTTTAATTAGGTAAAAAGCCACCTTCTAAGATAAAGCTTTTTAAGGCATTAATATATAAAATATATTCGATTTTTCTGATTATTTTATAATATTTAAAAACCCTTATTAGTAACTTTAAAAAAGAGTTATAATCTTATCAGTTAATTATTAAGGGAACTGAGAATTTTTGGTAAAAAAAGCTTGGCCAATAATATTCGGTCTGTGCGTATCCCAAAGTGCAGAGCTATTACTGCCCGCATCCGCGTAAATATAATTCTTAAAAATAAATAAAAATCGTAAAAATGATATTTATAATATTACCTTTTTATAGTAGCTTTTATTATATTTTTACGATTTTATTTGCATTATATATATTATTTGTAAAATTTACTATAGATGGAATTGGGAAAATCACAGGCGGGCTAATTATATAACTATTAATTTTATTATATAATGTATAGGCAGTGATAAATCTGGCCGTATCCGCCCGATTAAAAGGATTAAAAATGAATAGAAATCGTAAAAATGATATTTATAATATTGCCTTTTTATGGCAGCTTTTCCTATATTTTTACGATTTTATTTATATTATATATATTATTTGTAAAATTTATTACGGATAAAGTTGGGCGGCCAAAGGTTCGGGGGCGGGCTAATTATATAACCAACCACGTAATTATACGGCTTTGGTAAATGCATACCTGCCATACGCACCAGACCGTATCCGCCTAAATAAAATACTTAAAAATAAATAAAGATCGATAAAATAGTATTTATAGCTTTACCTTCCTATGGCAGCTTTTCTTATATTTTTATAATTTTTTTTATATTATATATATTATTTGTAGAATTTATTACGGATGAAATTGGGCGGCGAAAAATTCGGGGGCGGGCTTATTATATAACCATCGATTTTGTTATATAATATATAGGTAGTACTAAAGCTGGGCGCATCCGCCCGATTAAAAGGATTAAAAATAAATAAAGATCGGCAAAATGGTATGTATAGCTTTACCTTCCCACGGCAGCTTTTATTATATTTTTACGATTTTATTTGCATTATATATATCATTTGTAAAATTTGCTGCGGATGGAGTTAAGCGGCGAAAAGCTGCGGCGAAAAAATCAGGGGCGGGCTAATTATGTGACCATTGATTTTATTGTACAGTATATGGGCAATGATAAAGCTGGCCGCATCCGCCCGATTAAAAGGATTAAATATAAATAAAAATCGGCAAAATGGTATTTATAGTATTACCGTCCCATGGCAGCTTTCCTTATATTTTTACGATTTTATTTGCATTATATATATTATTTGTAAAATTTACTACGGATAAAGTTCGGCGGCCAAAAGTTCGGGGGCGGGCTAATTATATAACCAACCACGTGATTATACGGCTTTGGTAAATACATATCTATTATACGCACCAGGCCGCATCCGCCTAAATAAAATAAATAAAAATAAATAAAAATATATAAAATACTATTAAGATGATTCTCTTTCGATTACAGCTTTTATTTTATTTCTACCATTTTATTTGCGTTTATTATATTATTTTTAAAATTTATTATAATGGGAATTGTGGAGCGGGAAAAAATCGGGGTCGGGTTAATTATATAACCAACCACAATATTATATAACTTTTGTAAATGTATACCCTCCATATACACCAGGCCGTATCCGCCTAAAAGAAAAAATTAAAAATGAATAAAAATATATAAAATGGTATTTTAATAATTATCCTTTGATTATAATTATTAATTCATTTTTACCATTTTATTTGCGTTTATTAGTTTATTCTTAAAATTGATTATAAGCGGAATCGTGCAGCGGGATAAAATCGGGGTTGGGTTAATTATATGACCAACCATAATATTATATGGCTTTTGGTATATGCATACTTACCCGTATTGGCCTAAATAAAATAAAATAAAATAAATAAATGTTATAATAAGATTCTCCTATATTTTGTCTTTCTTTTTAATTATTTATTTTATTTTTGGTATTTTATTCAGGTATTATATTATAATTTTAAAGTTTTAGGTTAGGTAAATTCTCGGTTAGGAAAAATTTAATATGGTAAATATTATATGACTTGATAAAAATCCACCTATTTTTATTAATATTTTAAAATTTATTTTTTATTTTTCGAAATCCTTAAGGGTTTATTATTTAATCGTTTATTTGATTTAAATATTTTTAAAAAGGGGAGTAAGGGGAAAATACCGTAGGCAAAGGTATTAGATTGGTAAAAAAGGACCTTTAACCCTATTCCATTATAATTTATAATAATATATTTCCTTTTTAATATTATTACATGTATCCCTTGCTTTTTCCTTTTCCACCTTTTCTTTTATTACTTTTGCCATTATTATTACTGGATTAATGGAAAGTTCAAAAAGAAATTAAATCGGCTTATTTCTCCCCTTTTTATACATAGATTAATGGAATGTTTTAAACGAATTTAAATGCCCTTATTTTTCCGATTTTTATACATAAATGAATGCAATGTTTTAAATGAAATTAAATGCCCTTATTTCTCCGATTTTTATATATAAATTAATGGAAATCTTTTAATTAATTAAAATCCGCGTATTTATATAATCTTTATATAATAAAGAATATAAGATTAGGGGGGGGGGATGAAGGGTTATAAGTCAGAGAAGGTCCCATACCAAATAACGTAAGTTATAATATAGTAGTTTAATTGGTTAACCCTTATCGTTTATAAAAACTGTAAACCTAGAGTGCATGAATTTAAATTAGCCAGTAGCGACGTTTTTTAGAATTTTAAAAAACTTTCCAATTAAGCTAAACGATATTAGTAAGCAATTGAAATGAGTAAGCAATTGATATAAGTAAGCAATTGAGATGAGTAAGCAATTGAAATATATAGAAATAAAAAAATAGAATAAGAAGCGAGTAAAATAAATAGAAATAAAAAACTAGAATAGTAAGCGAATAATATAAATAGAAATGAAATAAGGAAAATAAAAATAAAGAAATAATAAACGAATAGATAAAAGAAATAAAAGGTAAAATATAAAGAATAAAAAGCGAATAAAAAAAAGAAAAAAGAAAATAATCGAAGGTATAAGATAAAAAGCGAATAAAAGAAATAAAAATAAAATAATAAGTAAAATGCAGAAAAGAAAAAGCGAATAAAATAAAAATAAAAAGAATTATAAGCGAACGAAATAAAAAGAAATAGAATTATTAGCGAATAAGATAAAACAAAATACCAACTGTCTTTATAATTTAAATCGCATTAGCGATTTTTACGATATGTGTGGCGGATACTACGTATTCCCACACCTTATTTCCTGCGTGGAAGTACCGGATATTAAATTTCATTTTTAAGCCCTTTTTTACTTTAATACCTATTTTTCCTATAATAAGCAATTCGATTAAGTTAGCGTAATTATTAATATAATATTATACAATATCATTTATTTTTTTATACATTACTTATACACATTATTTATTTAAATATTCGATTTAATTAACGCGTATATTAAAAAATATTGTCTTGCTTAAATATTATGCTCCTTTATATACCAGGGAGCGGTAATAATAATCGGACTATAATATATTACTTTATTTTATGGGGATTATAGTAACCAGTCTTAAATATTACGTTTATCAAATGGCCGGGGGATGGTATTCGTGTTATTTTTTAAAATATTAAAAAGATATTTGTATTATATTTTGGCCGGGGTATTGGCGTAATAAAATTTTTTAATAACGGGATTTTAAATAAGGCAGGATTAAAACGCGATCGCTCGGTTCTCTATTTATATAGTAAGGATTAGGCTTCGTTAATATTTTCGGGTATTTTTACTTTCGAAAAATATTTTTAAACCTAATACTTATTTTTAAAGTATTTTTAACCTTTTTTTATTATAATAATATTCTGGTAAAAAACATTTTACCGCGTTTTACCTTAAAAATATAATATAATAAAATTAAATGGTGGAATAATTTTAGGATTTAGAAAAATTGATAAAAAATAGAAAAGATTATAAAAGTTAGGATTTAAATAGGGTTTTCAGGGGTAATATAATATAGGATTTTTTTTTGACCCGAGGCTGGTAGATTATAAACGGTCCTGTAAAATAAAAATAATAATAGTGGTAATGCTTTTTAGACCTTTTAAATATAATTATAGGATTTTTATAATTCGAAATAAAAAACCTATATAATCTTTTTAATAATTATCTTCCCATTTTCCGGGTATTAACATTATTCTTTTGGGGCCTCAATAGGTCACGTATTTCGCGTCCCGCGCTTTACGCTGAAAGATTTTAGGTTTTATAAATATACCGCTTTACCGTTTTTTTTAATTATAGTACCCCTTATTATTAATTAATTCGCTTTTGGTAATTATTAATTTACCGGCTTTTTATAAGGCCGCGCGTAATATTGGTTAATTTATTTAGGCTAAAAGGCCTCGCCTTACCTTTATTTAAGCTTTGAATGTCCCAGAACCTCTTTACCGCATATTTATCCCCCCGCCCCCTTGGCCGCTTTTTCGGGTAAAAAGGATTAGGTGCCCTCGAAGGGGTGGGGAATTAATTATGGTTCCATAGGTAAAAGCCTAAAAGTGTGGCGTTTATAATTTATAAAATATTATAATCGCCATATTTCCCTTTAATTACGGTTCGATTATAATAAAATATAGGATCCCTAAACCTTTCCTAAATAAGTTCGGTTTTCGAAATTCTTTTTTCCTTTTTTTAAACAAGGCCTGTATATGATTACCCATATATTAAATCCCTGAAAAGGGGATCGACCTTAGTTTAAACGGGTAATTTAGATTTTTTTAAGCCCTTTAGGGAATACTTTTGCTGGTATTCGTTAGGTCGGGTTCGGGGTTTAACGTTTATAATAAAAAGTAAAACTTAATTTAAAAACCGATAAGGGGTTAGGCCTCCTTTCGAATAAGAATTTAATAATTATAAAAAATGGTATTTATTTTCCCTTATATTTTAGAGCGCTTAATGGTTTGAATCCTTTTTTTCATACCCTTTAAAAAGCGGTAAAGGTATTTTATATTTTCTGTTTTGATTTACGGAGTCTTAACCGGGATTATATAAATTATCCTTTTACCATATAGTTTTTCGGGATTTTTTATAACCGTAATAAGCCCCTATAAACCAAGCCCGATTATTATATATTTCCTTCTTTGTATAAATAAAATATTAATATTACTTAATCTTACCTACTTTTTCCCAGATCGGTTTAAAATACCTCCGTAATTTCCACCTTAATAATATTATCCCTATAACCGGAATGATATAAATTATCCTTTTACCATATAATTTTTAGGATTTCTTTTATAACCGTAGGTAGGATTATAATACGGGCCAATTTAAAGGCGCCTTATTTAGCCCTTAAATTTCCGTAATAACTTTAACCAGCCTTAATTATCCCATTTTTTGGAACTTTTTTTAATAATAAAAGGGCATTTTTATTACTTTCCCCTTTATTTTAAGTTTAACCGGGATTATATAAATCGTCCCTCCGTTATATAATCTTTGGGATCCTTAATAATCGTAATACCCTCGGAGCTTAAACTAGGCTTATAAAAATATTCCTTCCAATTATAAATAGGATTATAATCCTGCTTTTCTTTTTACGCGTTAATATTTTTAATAATCCCTTTTTTTATTCCTTTTATAATCGAGTAAAAAAAGGCTTTTTCATTAAATCGCGACTTAATTTTACGCCGGATTTTTATAATATAATAGGGGTTAAATTATTTAATAATCTTTATTATTTCGTTTATAAGGGTATAATAAAGGTATATAATTTTATTTAATATTTAAAGCCTAATCCTTTTTTAACCTTTTTACCATAACCACATACGCGTTTTTAATCGGTACCGGACCCGTTTCGAAATCGAATTCCTATTATTTGGCTTTGGCCCTTATAGGTTTATAATATTACCAGGGTAATTTTATGGCGCCGTAAAATTTCCGCATTATATTCTTTTTTCGAGGATATATTCCCTGGTTTTTTTATAATAATACATTATTTAAAATATAGGTGATTGGTTTTTAAAAGGCTTTTAAGTTTTCTATAATATATAAATTTACCAAGTTTTACCTATTATTACCCCTAATTTATCGTGCTTATTTTATCCTAGGGGTAATTTATTTTTAACCGAATATTATACTTTTACCACCGTAAGAAAAAAACTGCCCACCTTAAAAAATACAGGTTGCGCGATTTTTTTAGCTTATATAATATAATATATTGGTCGGGTTTTAATTTTATTATAGCATAGGCGTCCCCTTTTACTTTTTATAATATAAATATTATAAATTCTTTACCGGTATACCGTAAAAGGACTTTTTTACCTTGGTATAATAATTTCCGCGGATTTTTATTTATATTTATTACTATAATCCCGTATATTATTATTCCCTAATTATAATTATTAACCTAAATTAATTAAGGGGAAAAGTAATGAAGGAATTGCTTAAATTTTAGCCCTAAAAAACGCAGCCTTATTATTAAACTTTAAATTCGTAAATCCTGGTTAAACCTTCAGAAAATATAACGGGGAATAAATTTAATAAATTTATTATATAATCGGTGTTTAAAACCAAGCAATTTAATTTGGTTAAACCTTTAATTATTTATTTAGGAGTGGTAATACTTTAGAAAATTTAGAATAATGCTATACAGAATTATTTTTAACCATTAATATAATATTTAGGGGAAAATATAATATATTAAATAATAATTATATTTTTATAATTAAGTTTTTGCCGCCATAGTTTATTACCCTCCAAAAAGTCCCATAAATCCCGGGGGTCCTTTTGGCTTTTTATATAATCCTATATAAGATTATTTTAAGGCTTTAAATTAATTATTTAAGCAATCGCGCCCGGGGGCCGGTCTTTAATACAAATATAACGGGAAATACCTCCGGCATTATTATAATAATCTTTTATTATTATTCATAATATATTACCATTAATTATAAATTAACGAAATATTTAATAAAACCAAATACATTAATTTAAAATACTTAATATATAATATTATTACGATTAATTCGAATTTATTTTTTTGCCGGTTGAATAGGGATTTACGAAAGTAAGTTTTATTAATCAAATTACCTTCATAAGGGATAAATATATTTTACTAATATTACATTCGGGAAAAAGAATTTATAATAAATCTCTCGTAAGTATAATAATAATAAGGAAAAGTGAAATATTATATATAATTATAAAAAAAATTATTTTTAGTAAAAGGAAAAAGTATAGGTTTTACTCTTTTAATTTTATTGGCAATACTCCTTTTTATAATTATTGTAAAACTACGCGCCCGGAATATTTATTTATATATTTAACTTAAAACCGTAAAATAATATAATATTAAGATATATAAAAAGTTAAAAGGCCCTTTAGGATTTTTGGTAATAGATAATAACCGTAAATAAGCGAAATATTCGCTTTTGAAAATTATTAATCCTATAAGGGATTATTAAGAATTATAGGGTGGAACTGGTTTAAAAATCGAAAATTATAGAGTTTTTTTCAATTAGGTGACGGTTAACTTTTTAAAATACAATTAAAGGTTTATTATATATTATAAAAAAGAATTAATTTTAAAAAAAAAAAATATTTGAGAATACGTAATAAGCGTAAGCGAGCGAAGTATTTATTATTTAAAATTATTAAGCCCGTAAGGGATTATTAGGACTTATAGTGTGGAACTGGCTTAAACATTGAAAACTGTGGAGTTTTTCCTAATTAGGTAAAAAACAACCTGTTAAGATAAAGCTTTTTAAGCTATTGATATACAAAATATATTCGAATTTTCTAATTATTTTATAATATTTGAAAACCCTTATTAATAACTTTAAAAAAGTGTTATTATTTTAATAGTTAATTGTTAAGGGACCTGACAATTCTGGGCAAAAAAAGGTTGGCCAATAATGTTCGGTCTGTGCGTACCCTAAAGTGTAGCGCTATTTCTGCCCGTATCCGTTTTAATAAGATCTTTAAAAATGAATAAAAATCATAAAAATGATATTTATAATATTACCTTTCCATGGCAGCTTTTCCTATATTTTTACGAATTTATTTGGATTATACATATCATTTATAAAATTTACTACGAATAGAGTTGGGCGGCGAAAAAATCAATGGCGGCGAAAAAATCAGAGGCGGGCTAATCATGTGACCATTGGGTTTTTTATATTATAGGCAGTAATAAATCTGGCCGCATCCGCCCCATAAAAAGGTTTAAAAATAAATAAAAATGGTAAACATGTTATTTATAAGATTACCGCTGTATGGCAGCTCTTTTTATATTTTTACGATTTTATTTGCATTTTATATATTATTTGTAAAATTTACTGGAGATGGAGTTGAGCGGCGAAACAATCAGGGGCGGCCAAATTATGTGACCATTGATTTTATTATACATTATATAGGCAGTGATAAATCTGGCCGCATCCGCCGGATAAATGCGATTAAAATTAAATAGAAATTATTAAACTACTATTTATACAATTGCCTTTCCATGGCAGCTGTTTCAATAGTTTTACGATTTTATTTGCATTATATATATTAGTTATTAAATTTACTGCGGATGGAATTTTGCAGCGGCGAAAAAATCAGGGGCGGCTAATTATATGCCTAACCACGTTATTATACGGTTTTGGTAAATGCACACCTGCCATGTGCAGCAGGCCGCATCCGCCTAAATCAAATAAATAAAAATGAATAGAAATCGGAAAACTAATATTTATAATACCGCCTTTCCATGGCAGCTCTTTTTATATTTTTACGACTTTATTTGAATTATACATATCAATTCTAGAATTTACTGTTAAATATTAAGCGGCGGAAAAATGCGGCGAAAAAATCAGGGGCGGGCTAATCATGTAACCATTGAATTTCTTGCACAGTGTATAGGCAGTAATAAATCCGGCCGCATCAGCCGGATAAAAGCGATTAAAATTAAATAGAAATTATTAAACTAGTATTTATACAATTGCCTTTCCATGGCAGCGGTTTCAATAGTTTTACGATTTTATTTGCATTATATATATTAGTTATTAAATTTACTGCGGATGGAATTTTGCAGCGGGGAAAAAATCAGGGGCGGCTAATTATATGCCTAACCACGTTATTATACGGCTTTGGTAAAAATATACCTGCCATACGCACCAGGCCGTCTCCGCCTAAATAAAATAAATAAAAATAAATGAAAATATACAAAATACTATTCAAATAATCCTCTTTCGATTATACAGTTTACTTTATTTCTCTCATTTTATTTACGTTTAATACATTATTTTTCAAATTTATTATGAACGGAATCGTGCACCGGGAAAAAATCGGGATCGGATTAATTATATGATCAACCACGTTATTATATGGCTTTGGTAAATGTATACCTCCCCTATACACAAGGCCCAAACCGTATAAATAAAATAATTAAAAATAATTAAAAATATACAAATGGGTATTTTAATAAGTATCTTTCGATTATAAGTTTTATTTTATTTATACCATTCTATTTGCGGTTTATACCATACTTTTAAAATATATTATAAATGGAATCGTTAGGCGGGAAAAGAAATTAAGGGCGGCCTAATTATATACATAATGATATTATTATATGGCTTTTGGCAAATGCACACTTCCCCGCATCGGCCTAAATAAAATAAAAGAAAATGAATAAAATTCTTACTAAGATTCTTTTATATTTTAGCTTTCTTTTATAATATTTATTATACTTTAGGCATTTTATTTTGGTATTATATTATACCTTTAAAGTTTTAGGTTATGTAAATTCACGGGCATGAAAAGTTTTATATAGTAAATATTATATGTTTTGCCAACAATCCACGTATTCTTATTAATATTTTTAAATTTATTTTTTATTTTTCTAAAACCTTAAATCTTTCATATTTCATCGTCTATTTAATTTAAATATTATTGGGAAAGGGGATAAGGGGAAAACAGCACAGGCGAAGGTATTAGATTGGCAAAAAAGAACCTCTAAGATTATTCCATTATAGTTTATAATAATATATTGTCTTTTTTCACCACTTGTTTTATTACTTTTGCTTTTATTGTTAATGGATTAATGTAATTTTTAAAAAAACAATTAAATTACCTTATTTCTCCGAGCCTTATATATAGATTAATGGAATATTGTGAACCACTTTAAAAACGCTCATTTCTCCGATTTTTATATACAGATTAATGCAAGTTTTAAAATCAATTGAAATCCGCGTATTTACACGATTTTTATATAATAAAGAATAAAGGATTTGAGGGGGGGGGATAAAGCGTTATAAATCAAAGAAGGTCCCATATTAAATAAGCTAAATTTTAGTATTATAATTCAATTGTTTAAACCCTTATCGCTTATTAAAACTGTAAATCTAAAGTGCATGAGTTCAAATCAGCCAGTGGCCATGTTTTTTCAGACTTTTGAAAAACTTTCCAATTAAGCCAAATAATATTAGTAAGCAATTGAAATGACTAAGCAATTGAAATAAGTAAGCGAGTGAAATAAATAGAAATAAAAAGGTGAAATACTAGGCTAGTGAATTAAATACAAATAAAAAAGTAAAATAATAAGCGAGTAAAATAAATAAAAATACAAAAGTAGAATGATAAACGTGTAAAATAAAGAGAAATCATAAGCGCATGGATAAAATAAATAAAGAGTAAAATATAAAGAATAAAAAGGGAATAAAATAAAACAAAATACCAACTTTCTTAATAATTTAAATCGCATTAGCGATTTTCACGATATATGTGGCGGATATTACGTATTTCCACACCTTACTTCCTTTGTGGAAGTACCGGATATTAAATTTAAAAACCGTTATATCGGAACCAAATAAAACATTATAGCCTTATTACTTAATTATTAAGGGACCTGAGAATTCTTATCATATAAAATTGATCAATAATAGTGGGTCTAAAGGCGGGCTAATCATGTGACCATTGAATTTCTTATATAGTAGACAGGCCGTAATGAATCTGGCCGCATTCGCTCCATAAAAAACATTTAAAAAAATTAAGGTTGGAAAACCAGTATTTATATAATTATATTTCCATGGCAGCTTGTTTCATATTTTTACGATCTTATTTGGATTATATATATCATTTATAAAACTTACTGCGGACAGAGTTAAGCGGCGAAAGAATAAGGGCCGGGCCAATCACACAACAATTAATTCTTATATAATATATAGGAGGTAATCAATCCGACCGCATCCGTCAAATAAAATGGATAAAAATTCAATAAAAATTATAAAACCAGTATTTATACAACTACGTTTTTATGGCAACGATTCCTATATTTTTACAATTTTGTTGTTATTATACATATTGTTTATGAAATTTATTACGGGTGGAGTTTGAAAGCGGAAAAATAATCAGGGGCGCGTTAATTATGTGACTAATAATATTATAATATGGCTTTCGTAAATGGATACGTGCCATACGTACCAGGCCGCATCCGCCTGAATAAAATAAATAAATCTAAATCTAAATCTAAAAAATGATTTTTAAATTATTATTGTTCGATTATAGCTTTTATTTCATTTTTAGCATCTTATGTGCGCTTTTTACTCTATTATTAAGATTTACCATGGACGGAATTATAAGGCAGGAAAATCAGGGGCGGACCAATTATATACCCAACGACGCTTTTATATAATTTTGGTAAATATATACCTGCCATACGCACCAGGACGCACCCACTAAAATACAATAAATAAAAATAAATAAAGATACATAAAATGGTATATTAATAATTATTCTTCAATCCCAGTTTTTACTTTATTTTTTACAATTTTATTTACAGTTTATACTTTATTTTTTAAATATATTATGAACAGAATCATTAGGCAGCAAAGAAATCAGGGGCGGCCTAATTCTATGCCTAACCGTATTATTATATCGCTTTGGGTAAATACACACTTGCCCGTATTCGCCTAAATAAAAAGAAATAAACAATAAAAAATTAGAAACAATTCTTTTTTATTTTGGCTTTCTTTTATCATATTTATCCTATTTTTCGCATTTTATTTAAGCATTATATTATAATTTTAAAGTTTCAGTCTAGGTAAATTCTTTGTTAGGCAAAATTTGATACGGTAAATATTATATGATTTGCCAAAAATTAACATATTGTATTGATATTTTAAGATTTTCTTTTTAAACCCTTAAAACTTTCTTATTTAATTCTATATTTAATTTGAATATCATAGAAAAGGAGGGTAAGGGGAAAGCATCATAGGCAAAGGAATCAAATTGGCTAAAAAGGACTACTAAGATTATTCCATTATAATTTATAATAATATATTTCGTTTTGAATACTAATAGATATCGCAGCCTTTTTTCCTTTGTCACCATTTGTTCTATTTCTTTTACCATTATTATTCATGGATAAATGAAAAGCTTAAACAGAAATTCAATCGGCTTATTTCTCCGATTTCTATTCACAGATTAATGGAATATTTTGAACGAATTTAAATCCGCTTATTTCTCCGACTCGTATACACAGATTAATAGAATATTTTAAACGAAATCAAATCCCCTTATGTTTCGAGTTTTTATACATATATTAATAGAAAGCTTTTAAGAAAAGTAAAATCCGCTTATTTAAAGGATTTTTATATAATAAAGAATATAATATTAAAGGGAGGGGGGGTGGAAGGTTTATAAATCAGAGAAGGTCCCATAGCAAATAATATAGATTATAGTATAATAGTTCAATTGGTTAAACCTTTATCGTTTATTAAACTTATAAACCTTCCGTGTATAAGCTTAAATCAGCCAGTAATCACCTTTTTTTCGGGAATTGTAAAAAGCTTTGCAATTAAGGCAAATAATATTAATAAACAATGAAAATAAGTAAAACAATAACTAAGTGAAATAAAATAAAATAAAATAATATAATGAGAGACCGGAATAAAGAGAAATAAAAGTAATTTATTAAGCGATTGAAATAAATAAAAATGAACAATTATAATAGTAAGCCAGTAAAGTAAAGAGCATTCAAATAAGCAAAATAAGAAGAAGTGAAATAAGAAATATTGGAAAAACAACGAATAAGCGAATAAATTAAATAAAAGAGATGTAAGATATAAAGAATCAAAGGGGAATGCAAAAAGAAAGAAATAAGAAAAAATAGAAGGTATAGGATAGTGAGCGAATAGAAGAAATAGAAATAAAATAAAAAGTAAAATGCAGAGAATAAAAAGCGAATAAAATAAAATAAAGTACCAAGTTTTTTAATAATTTAAATCGCATTAGCGATTTTAATATTATATGTGGCGGATACTACGTATTCCCACACCTTCCTTCCTCCGTGGAAGTACCGGATATTACAATTAATACTGTATATTTGAGGTAAAGGAGTTAGGTAACCTTGGAAAACGGAGGTGGTAAAAAGCGCCTTTACCAACTTTTTAAAGAAAAATATATATTAATAAGGCAAAAGCCTAATTTATCGGCATTATTTGATTTACTATTATACACCGCTTTTCATTTTATTTACCCTTTATATATTGAATAATTCGTATATTTCTCATTAATTATCAATCGTTATCTTTATTATTACCCTTAAAACCAAGTTCGTTTTTTGTACGCGCGGCTTTTACCCTTAAACGCTGGCTATAACCTCAATTTCTTATATATACTAATTAACATTAATGGATATATAAAGGGTAAAATAAACAGGTTTTTAATATTAAGGTAAATGAAAATTTCGACATATTTAAGGAAATCATTCTTGAAAAGCCTTTTTATTATTTATTGGTAAAGAAAGGGCGTATTAATTAAAGAGTGTTCAGTTTTATTTCGTTTAATATTATTTACACCGTCCCGGAGTAGCGGGGAGTAGGTCTGATAACCTCGCTGCATGGTCGGTGTTTAAAACCAAGGTGTTTGGTTTGATTAAACCTTTAATTGCCTGTTTAAAAGTGGCAACGCACTATACAGCATTATTCCTAAACGAAAACATGGTATTTAGTGGAAAATATAATATATTAACTAAAAGTTTTATTTTTATAATTAACTTTTTACCGCCATGGTTTATTGCTCTCCCAAGAGTCCCACGAGTCCCGGGGGCTTTTCTGGCTTCTTATATAATCCTATATAGGACTATTTTAAGGCTTTAAATTAATTCTTTAAGCAGTTGCGCCGGGCGTAGGTCTTTGGTACAAATGCAGCGCGGGATACCTTCGGCACCGCTACACCGGATGTAATATATAGCGCACCCGTACCGATAATTGCCATGCGTGGATTATTATTCAAAGAAATATTAAATAAAAGGCTGCGAAAAAGGAAAAAAAAAGAAAGCTCAGAGCAGGAAGGCGGTTAGGGTAAAGAGTACAGCCTATAATATTAAGTATAATTAACGCCGCCGGTTAAAGAGATTTGAAAGGGCTTTTTAAGCCGAATTGGGTTTTGGTAATATAAAAAGGGAGTAAGTATTTTATTTTTTATTTTATAAATTATTGAAAATAAAATTTAAATATCATTCATTAAAATAAACCTTTTAGACAAAAAAAACTTCGGTATAATAAAATTTGTAATAATAAAATTGAATAATTTTATTTAATTATATTTGTTTATGAAAAAGAGCCCGTAATTATTATTAAAAAATACTGAATAATATACGTCGGATAAAAGAATGGAGAGATTTATAATATTTTAAAAAGCAAGGAGATTTTTCCTAAAGATTTTCGGACCGCGGGACGCGGTTTTTTATCATAGATTAGTAAAATATAACGGCATTTATTTATATTATAAGCCTACGCCCGCCAGAACTATTTAGATAATTAATTTAAACTCCTGGAATAATTCTGCATTGGGTTATATAAAAAGTCAAAAGACCTTCGCCATTTACAAAATTCCTAGGAGGGCAATACATTATGGCGGTAAAAGTTTAATTATAAAAATATAAGTTTTATTTAAAATATAACATTTTCCTTTAAATATTATATGATTGCTTTAAAATAATTCTATACGGGATTATTTTCTGATGTGTAAATTATTACTGCTTTTAAAAAAATAACTCAAGGTTTAATTAAACTAAACAGTTTGGTTTTAAACACCGACCATGGAGCGAGGTTATGAGACCCACTCCCCGCTATACTCGGACTTTAATATATTGGTTTATTTCATAGGGATTATATTAACCAGTATTATATATAACCTTAATAAATTGGCCATGCAATAATATCCGTTTTATTCCCTACAGTATCGGGAAAGTATTCGTATTATATTTTGCCCGGGGTATTGGTATAAGCAAAATTCTTAATAGCGATATTCTGAATAAGTGAGGATTAAATGATAATTATTCGGCCCTACGTTTATATAAAACAATCCGGGCTTTGGTAATATTATTGGGTATTTTTACTTTTAAAACATATTCTTAGGGATAACGCTTAATGTAAGGTATTTCTTACCATCCGTAACCGTAGTAATATATTAATAAAAAAGCCTTCTCCGCTCCATATCTCGAAACTATAATCTTATAAATCCAAATAGGAAAATAATTTTAAAAGTTAAATAAATTTCTAAACAATTTAAGAAATTATAAAGATTAGAGTTTAAACAGATTTTTGATAGGGAATATAATATAACACTATTGCGTTTTAACCCTTAATTAGTAAAATTGAAACGGGCCTTTACATTAATTTAAAAATGGTGATAGAAATGCATTTTAAACGTTTTTAATATAATTATAACATTTTTTAATATAATATATTAAATACAAATGATCTTTTTATAATCAAGTTTTTTCCGCTTTGGTTTACTACCCTTTAGGAATCCCATAAATCCAGGCGGTCTTTTTAGCATTTTAGATAATTTTATTGCGGATTATTGCAGGGTTTTAAATTAATTATTTCAATAATTATGTCGGGCGCAGGTTTTTATGTTGAATGTAATAGGGAATATTTCCTGTACCATTATACTTTACTAATGTATAATAGAAAACCGCGTTTTGAGCTCTGAAAACCTTGAGGACAGATTTCCCAGTTCCCGTAAATATTATAAATTTATCCGCTTTGTTGCCCTTCGCGTCTTATTAATTATTGTTTTATAGTAATTATAGTGAGAAATAGACAAAGGCATCTTACTGCTCTTATTAATAAAGAATAAGTGTCTTGGTAAATCTAATAGGATAATAAGTACACAAAAAGTGAATACCTTATATTAGGGTAATAAATATTATTAAAAAAAACATTATTATTATATTTATAAAATGCCAAGAGTTTAATCCTTATATAGGTATACGCCTATAAATAAGGAAATCTTTTATTATTTTAATTTACCTATTATTAAGGAAAAATTAAAAATTAATAATAATGCTATATAAAGAAGTAAATATTTAATACTTCCTTTTTAATTCTCCCTAACCTTTTTATCGCAGTGGAATATAATCAAGAGGGTTTTAATACCTTATATAATAATGAATAATATACGATTATATGTATTGCTTATTATATACCTTTTTAATATAGGCGAGTTTTCCCTTATATTCTCGCACTTTCCAATACTGGAAAGTCTTTATAAATAACTTTATTTTTATTATAAAATCTTTATAAATAGCGATCTGCTCATATAATTTTATCTGTATTTAAAATATAAAAATAATAATATTATTTGGATTAAAGTTCTTTTATTCCATTAAAAAAGGTTTACGCTTTTTTTCCTTGTATTTTTAAATATGCTTTTCCTCCTTAAAAATAATGCTTACCACTTTACGCTTAATGGTAATCTTCTTAGTACTTAATAAAGGTTTAATATAAACCTTTTTTACGGCTAGGAAGGGTTTGCTTTTTATTTTAATAATTAGTAAAAATCCATACTTAATCTTTTTAATAATTAAGGGAGGTTTATACTTAACCTTTATTTTATAATTATCGAATATTATAAATAAATCTTTTATGCTCTTTATATTATTAGTATTTATGTTTATAAGATTATTATACTTCGTAATCTTTTTCGCCCTTGGCTTTTTTTCTTTTATTTTAATTTTCCATACCAAGTACTTTTATCGATTAACTTCTTGGTTTTTTTTTATTAAATTATCGTTAAACTTTTCGGCATCGATTATTATAAATTATCCTTATACTGGTAATAAGCCTATAATTGGGAGATTTTTCCAATTTAGAAAAAAAGGTGCGTACCTTTCCCATCCAATAAAGTCCTTTTTTATAATGATAGGAGTCCTTATATATAAATCTTCATCGTTATTATTATATATATTATATAGCTTTAAGGAATATGGGTGCCTAATTGGTCGGGCGAGCATATTTCGGTTAATTTTAATATTATACTTTACCTTAATTTCCTTAATTATTATACTTTATAGGGTAAATATCCATAATTAATATGGCTTTTTACCAGGTCTGTTTAATTTAAACTTATCCTTAATTATAAAAGTCTTTACCTTTTGGATATTATTATTACTAAAATTAATATTTAATTATTAAATATGTTTTCTTTTTATAAATATAATATACGAATAAGTTGGGCCAATTTTGGTGGCTAGTTTAAAGCCTAATGGGGTCGGCAATATTATATATTTTGGTCCTTTCGATATTATCCTTATTTCGAGTGGACTTTTATACCAGATTATAATTTTTTAAGGAAATCCTAACCTATTATTAATCCACTTCCTAATTCGTTTTATTATTATAGCATTTATTTACTGTTTATTATTACCAGCTTTTTTAATCTGGTAATTGCCTCGGATTTTCAAAATAAAAGCCTAATCGATATTCTTTTGATGGTAAGCGATGGTTGGAATAATCAAAAATACTATAAGGTATTCATATTTATAATTGCCAGTTTAATATATAAGGTTTCCTATTCGCAGTTTAATGCCATTAGGAAGTGTTAATGCTATGGTAATACGATTAAAAATGTTAACAATATTATAATATAATTAAATTAAACGTTTTCCCTGCCTATGCATTAGGTCCATTAAAATAAAACTTAATTTCACCTTATATTATCGATAAATTGCTTTAAAAAAGTGTCCTGGTACATGGTAAATAAAAAACATATTTTTATACTGCCTTATTTATATAAGGGTAGGATAATAACTAGGGACTGGGGTAATTAATAAGGCAGGGGTGATAATTATACTATTTTTAATAAATATAAACATTGGTAAATTTATAATATTTTTTAATAATCCTATTATTAAAATTATTATTTTATGGGCACTTAGCCAATGTTATTTAAGTATAAGGCCCTCGATCGTACATAAAATCCTTACCACTTACTCCAAATTTTAATTAATTAATCCCCTTAAATTTATTTTAAAAATAATCTTTAGGTAAAGTATAATAAAGTCCAATTATACTGGCAATTTATAAATAATACCTTTATAATTACTTTCCGGTATATAATATCCCTTATAATATTTTACCGTCGGAATATTCCATTTTTTAAAATCGCACGTATTAATAATAGGGAAATAATCTTTATAATTAATCTCTTTTAAAAAATCTCTGGGTAAATTAATTGGAAGATTATAATTATACCCCTTTAGGAATACTATATATCCCATGCTTAAATTAAGTTTACCATATTCCTTATAATATTTTATAAAGTTTGTTTTTTTTCGAGCAAAAGGCTTCTATTCTTAATACCATTAGGCTAAGGCATATTCGCTTTATTATTATATATAGGTATCACTTTCTCGAGGATATGATTATTAGTAGTTTAATGGGGTTTATTTTAAATCCATTACCTTTTTTAAAAAAAAATATTTAATTTGGGATATTTGGTTATTATTTTAATCGTTTGCTCGCAGGTAGTGTAGCGGTGCCGGAGGTATCCCCCGCTGCATTTGTACCAAAGACCGGCGCCCGGCGCGATTACTTAAATAATTAGTTTAAAACCCTAAAATAAACCTATACAGGATTATATAAAAAGCCAAAAGGACCCCCGGGACTTATAGGACTTTTGGGAGGGTAATAAACCATGGCGGTAAAAGTTTAATTATAAAAATATAATTATTATTTAATATATTATATTTTCCCCTAAATATTATATTATCGTTTAAAAATAATCCTGTACAGGATTATTTTATATTTTTTAGAGTATTATTATTTTTAAATAGGTAATTGGAGGTTTAACCAAATTAAACAGCTTGGTTTTAAATACCGATCATATAACGAGATTATTAAACCTATTCCCCATTATATTTTTTAGAGATTTAACCAGGGTTTATAAACTTAAATCTCGGTAATAAGCCTGCGTTTTTTAGGATTAAAATTTAAGGAATTCTTTTACCATTCTTTCCCCCTAATTAATTTGGGTTAATAATTATAATTAGGGAATAATGCTGTACGGAATTATATTAATAAGCGTAAGTAGGAATTCGCCGAAATTATTACGTTAAGATAAAAAAACCCTTTTATAATATACCGGTAAGGAGTTTATAATATTTACGCTATAAAAAGCGGAAGCGGATATTTATATTATAATAAAATTAAAAACCGACCAGTATATTATATTATAAGAATTTAAAAAATCGCGTAAATTATACTTTTTAAGGGGGGTAATCTTTTTTTTATAATGGTAAAAGTATAATATCCGGTTAAAAATAAATTACTCCTAAAATAAAATAAGTATAATAAATTAAGGGTAATAATAGGTAAAGTTAGGCAAACCTATATAATATACGGAGCTTAAAAACCTTTCGGAAATTAATTATTTATATTTTAAACGATTTATTATTACGAAGGAACCAGGCAATATATCCTTAAAAAAAGAAATAATGCGAAAGCTTTACGGTATTATGGGATTACCCTGGTAATATTATAAACCTATAAGGATTAAAACCAAATAAGGGGAATTCGATTTTAAAATAGGCCCGGTACCGATTAAAAACGTATATATAATTACGATGGGAAGATTAAAAAAGGATTGGGCTTTAAATATTAAGCAAATTTATACACCCTTATTATACCTTTATAAATTAAATAATAAAGGTTAATAAATAATTAAACCCTTATTATATTACGGAAATCCGGCGTAAAATTAAGGCGTAATATAATAAGAAGACCTTTATTTATTTAATTATAAAAGGAATAAAGGAAGGGATTATTAAAAGTATTAATGCGTATAAAAAAAAGCAGGATTATAATCTTATTTTTAAATAAAAGGAATATTTTTATAAGCCTAGTTTAAATTCCGAGGGCATTATAATTATAAAGGATCCCAAAAGTTATATAATAAAAGGGCGATTTATATAATTCCGGTTAAATTTAAAATAAAGGGGAAAATAATAGGAATACCCTTATATTATTAAAAACAATTTTAAAAAAAGGGATAATTAGGGTTGGTTCAAATTACCGCAAAAGTTTAAAGGCTAAATAAGGCGCCCTTAAATTGGCCCGTATTATAATCCTATTTACGATTATAAAAAAAATCCTAAAAATTATATAACGGAGGGATAATTTATATAATTCCGGTTAAGGGGATAATAATATTAAGGTAAAAATTACGGAGGTATTTTAAACCAATTTGGAAAAAAACAGGTAAAATTAAATAATATTAATATTTTATTTATAAATAGAAGAAAGTATATAATAATCGGGCTTTATTTATGGGGGTTTATTATGGTTATAAAAAATCCTAAAAACTGCGTGGCGGAAGGATAATTCGTATAATCCCGGTTAAAACCCCATAAGCAAAAAACAGGAATTATAAAATACCTTTACCGCTTTTTAAAGGGCATAAAAAAAAGGAAGGATTAAAACCATTAAGCGCTTTAAAATATAAGGGAAAATGGATATTGTTTTTTATAATTATTAAATCGTTCTTCGAATAAAGGCGTAACCCTTACCGTTTTTTAAATTAAGTTTTGCTTTTTATTATTAATATTAAACCCCGTGCCCGATTTAATAAATACCAGGGGAAGTATTCCCTAAAGGGCTTGGAAAAATATAAATTACCCGTTTAAGCTAAGGTTAATCCCCTTTTAAGGAATTTGGTATAAGGGTAATCCTATACAGGCTTTACCAGAAAATAAAAAAGAGAGATTTTAAAAACCAAATTTATTTAAAAAAAGTTTAAGGGTCCTATATTTTATTACGATTGGACCGTAATTAAAGGGAAATATGGCGATTATAATAGTTTATAAATTATAAACGCCAAACGTTTAGGCTTTTACCTTTAGAACCATGGTTAATTCCCCACCCCCTTTAAAAACGCCTAATTTCCTTTACTTAAAAAAGCGGCCAAAGGGGAGGATAAATATGCGGTAAGGAAATTGTGAAAGGTTTAAAGTTTAGGGGAAAATAAGGCGAGGCCTTTTAGCCTAAATAAATTAACCAATATTACGCCCGCCCTTATAAAAAGCCGGTAAATTAATAATTATTAGGAGCGGATTAATTAGTAATAAGGGGTAAGGCGATTAAGGAAAATGGTAAAGCGGTATATTTATAAAGCCTAAGATTTTTTAGCGCGAGGCGCGGGATATAAGGGATAAAACCTATTAGGGCCCCGGAAAAATAGTATTAATACCCGGAAAATAGGAAGGTAATTATTAAGGAGATTATATAGGTTCTTTATTTTAAATTATAAAAATCCCACGATTATGTTTAAAAGGCTTAAAAAATATTACCACTATTATTATTTTTAATTTTAAGGGACCGTTTATAATTTTCTAGCCTAGGGTTAAGGAAAAATAATCCTATACTGTATTACCCCCCTTAAAACCCTATTTAAATCCTAATTTTTATAATTTTTTTAATCTTTTATAAATTATTTTATTTTTTAAAAAGTTATTCCATTATTTAAATTTATTATATTATATTTTTAAGGTAAGGCGCGGCGAAGACTTTTTTATTAAAATATTATTATGGTAAAGAAAGGGAAAAAACGCCTTATAAATAGGCCTTAGGTTTAAGAACGATTTTCGAAAGCGGAAATACCCGAAAGCGCCAACGAAGTTTAAACCTTACCATATAAATAAGGAGCCAAGCGATTACCTTTTAACCCTCCCTTATTTAAAATCCCGTTATTAAAAACTTTTATTATAC
Source organism: Zalerion maritima (assembly GCA_022664585.2). NCBI lineage: Eukaryota > Fungi > Ascomycota > Sordariomycetes > Lulworthiales > Lulworthiaceae > Zalerion > Zalerion maritima. The sequence continues at coordinate 27,464 of JAKWBI020000539.1, forward strand.
TAATGCTCCGGGCAAAATATAATACGAATATTTTTCCGATATTTTAAAGGATAAAACGAATGCTATTTTCCGGCCAATCCGTAAAAGTAATATTTAATACTGGTTAATATAATCCTTATAAAATAAATTAATATATTATAATTCGATTACCGTTACCGTTTTTTAAAATATAAGGGAGCGTAATATTTAGGAAAAACGATATTTTTTAATATACGCGTTAATTAAATCGAATATTTAAATAGGCAGTATTTATAAACGATGCGTAAAAAATAAATTATATTATATAATATTATATTAATACTTATACCAAATTAATCGAAACGCTTATTATAGGAAAAATATGGATTAAAGTAAAAAAGGCCTTAAAAACGGAATTTATAAATAGGGATACCTTTTAAAAAGGCCGCAATATGGTAAACCTAGAGTGCTTTACTCACCAAAACTGGCCTATAAAAAATATTAATTAATAATAATTATATATTGCGGGGTAAAAATGCCGGCTTATTTAATATAAAAAGAACCATACGGGTTATATTAATAATATTAATTTATCGAATGTATTTTTAAACGTTTTCGATAATATATTATAGGCTTAATTATATAATTTTATAGGGATTATAAATAATAATTTATACCTTGGAATTTATGAGAAACTTTTCCAAATGTTTAAAGCATTCCTGGATTAGCGCAAAAAAACGATAAAGTTGTTCGGAAATAAATTTTAATACGAAAAAAAAGGGACCACCGCCCGCATTAAAAAAGCCACGCGTAACCCCATCGACCCCTAGTTTTAATAAGCCAACCGATACGATTTAATTAAAATGGCCTAAAGGAACCAGACCGATCCCCGCGATTTACCGCCCGCGCTCCGATTATAAAACAGCGATAAAGTATTTATTAACCGATTAATCCTACCCAGAATAATTAAGTAAAATTTAATTAAAAAGCTAAATATTTTAAATATGGTTAATATGTATATAATATTAAATTAAAAAATAGGCAAAAAAATAAAACTGGTATTAAATAATGGTAAAATTAGGGAAAATAAGCCTTAATACGAAAACCATTATAAGTATAATCCTAATTAAATTTATTAAATTAAACGGGACCATATACGGGGATTTTATTATATTTAGGCCGAATTCCCTTAAAAAATTAATATAACCCTTTTGGAAATTTTAAAAGTATAAGCATTTCTTATATTAATAATTAGTTTTAATAAAAGGCCCTAATATTAAATTAAAATTACAAAATATTATTAGTATTTAAAAAATAATTATATATTATATAATTTTTTATAAAATATTTAAAATTAAATTAACGGAGTCCTTTATAAATACCCCTTTTATTAAATACCAGGATAGGATTTTAAAAAAAGCGAATATAATACCTGGCCTATTAAAATATTTAATAATATAATTATAAAAGGAGTATTAATAAAAATAATATTTTTACGGTATTATAAGCAGAAAAAAGTCCCTAAGAATTAATACGATTAGGTATAAAAGGCTTAAAATATAATTATAAAAAACCCCTGGTTTTTAAAAAATACGCCTGGCTTAATTAATAAAAAGGATCAGGTACCTTAAATATACCAGCCATAAGTAAATTTAACCGACGAGGTTTATAAAATCCTTAAAAATAATAATATTTAAAATAATTAATTATTTATTATAATAAAAGGTAAGGTAATAATGGTTAAAAAGTATTTATGGGAAAATTTAAAGGATATAAAAGCGGAAATAATAATAAAAACCCTTATTATTAATATTTATAATAAAACGGCGTAAACGGTTTTTAATTATAATTAAAAAGGAATTAAAAAAGGACGAGGCAGGCCTTTAAAAAAAGTAAAAGTAAAAAATAAGGTTAAAGCGGTTGGGGAAAAAGAAGGCGCCAAAGGAAAAAAAAAAGATTTTAGTTACGAAGAAGTATTGGGCGCGATAAAGGAGAAAATAAAACGCAGTATATAAAAGGGAGAAAAGGCGCCCTTAAGTAATAAGCGTAAGGACCCCTTAAAATTTACGGACCTAATTTTTTAAAAAATAATAAAAGAATAATTTATAAAGATTATAAGAAGGCCTTACGGGTTAATAATTGCGGAGGTATTATAAATATTATAATTTATAAGGATAATTTTATAGGAAAAATTGGCAGGTAAAATAAGGGTGGAGGAAATTATTAATAAAATTATTTATAAGGGTAAAAAGCCAAAGGGATATTAATAGGTAATTTTAAATAAGCCTAATATTTATTAGGTAATTAAAATAAAAATACGTTTTATTAATAATATACCCCCGAAGGAATTAAAGTTTATAAACCTTATACATATTTAATTATATTAATAATATAAGCGTATAAACTTTAGGGTTTTATTTATAAGCCTACCAAAAGGCCTAAAAGCGGTAATATTAAAAAAAGGAAAAATAATCTTTTATTTAATTAATATTTTTAACCCATTGGTATTAATCCCTTTAATAATCCCCTTTTTCCTTTACCCGAGCCCGTACTTATTAATACGTATAGGAGGGCCAAAAAATAGGCTGGCCAGGGTTATTATAAATATAGGCGCGAAAGCCAATATCCTAAAATAAACCTACGCCTAGGAATACGGTTTTAAGGTTTATTAGGCGCGAGTTACGTTTTCCGGTTATAATGGCCAAAAAGCCAATTTAGCCTTAATTATATAATAATAGGTGCATGTTTTTTTAAAATTTAAACGTATTATATAAAACTTTTTTGTGCCAGAAAAAAATCGAGAAGGGGCGTTAAAAGTAATATTAGGAATGCCTTTTATTATAATAATGGGATGGAAATAATACCATAATAAAAAGCGCAATGCATTAATCGGGAAGCTTAAAATAAAAGGGAGTAATTATATTATTATTATTATAAACCTAACCCTAGAAAAGAAATATGGAAAAATATTCCGCAATATTTATTCTTAGGGAATAAAGGTTTTTGGGAAAATGCAGAAAGCCTTTATAATTTAATTAATAAAAAAAAAAAGTCCAGTATAGGATTAGGGAAACCCCGTATTATTAAAATTAAAATCCCTGCCTATATAATAGAAATTTTAAATTCGGATAATAAAAAAATAATAGTTTAATTTTTTATAAAGGAAATTAAGCGCTTTATAAAAAAGTTTAAAAAGGATATATTTATGGAGGGGTATATTAATAGGCCGTAAAAAGGGGAGAATTTTTTAAATAAAAAAAATTAAACCGGAAAACCAAATATAAAGGTTACCCTTTATTAATTAAAGGGGTAAAGGCGTAAAAAGCCTTATAATTACCCACGGAACCTTAATTATAAAAAGGAAATTACCAGGAAAAGATTAAATATATTTCCAAAAGAGTATTATAAGGGTAATAATCGGGAGCTATAAAATAATAAGAGAAAAATATAAGATTTTATTATTAATAAAGTCCTAGGTATTAGCGAAGCTTAAAAGGCATTTCCCCTTAATAATATTAATATTATTAATATTTTTATTATATATAAGCGTATGGCGGATAAAATAAAGCCCGTGGATATTTAAGTAAAGTATAAAGCGGCCCCTATAAACCCGGATTAGTATAAAAAGAAATGGGAAAAAAATAAACCATTAAAAAAAATCGTAATAATATTAAATAAAGCGAATACGTTTACCCATAATTATATAAGGCAAAATATAACGGTACCAGGTTTATATTAAAAAGAAGAAATAAAATTTTAAAATCCCTCGGGAAATTATAAGGGGAAAAATAAAGAATATTTATAAATATATTTATAAATAAAAAATAAGTATTAATATGGTCCTGGGAATATTTAGGTAAAGTTAACCTTAATATAACCCCTCCCTAAAAAATCAATATAGTACTTTATATAGGGTGGTAGGTTAAAAGAATTCTTATTTATAAAGTATTAATAACGGTGGTAATTAAAATACTCGAGGAGCGAAAAAAAAAAAGGGGTAATTAAACTAAACCAAACGGCGTATTATAATCCCTGGTTTTTAATTAAAAAAAATAAAAAATACCGCTTAATTAATTTAACGGAGAGGTTTAATTCGATTATAATTTGTAATATTTTTATACTTTTAATTATCAATAAATTTATAAAAAATATAATTTATTACCAGTTTATTTTATTTTTAGATTTTTACTCCGAATATAATTAAATGGTGCTTAATTTAAAATCCCAAAATTTTATTATCTTTATAATATTCGCCGGCCTATTTAAAATAACCACGCTTCCGTAAGGAGAAACGAATAATATTATTTAATTTTACAGGATTATTTTTATTATTTTCCTAGGTTTTATTTTAATAATATATAAAATACTTATCGATAATATTATGGTTAAAGGTTTTATTATTATATATAATACGCGAGAAATTTACCCAGGGGTACGGTAATATATGGCCGAATATATTAGGAATTTGGATTAAATATTATTACGGAATAAGCTGGCCGGGATTATAATTTTTATGGTTAAATTTAAATGGTGCCAAAAATTAGCCATAATAATAGGTTTTATATACGGAATAAATGGCCGTAATCCTAAATAGGCCAAGATTATTAAAATTAAAAAATGCACGGTTTTTAAAAATATATCGGATATTAAAAGATTTATTAATATAATGGTTTTTTACCGAATATTTATTAAGGATTT